>APFE030590710.1:506197-541278 GCA_000404065.3 Pinus taeda
GATCTCCTGCCCCCTCATCTTTCTTCTCGTCCGCCATGGGAGGCCGTCGGGATTTTCGAGGCTGGTCTTGCAAAGGTTCGACCAGTTCAAGCCCTAACCCCTTATATCCTGACCTCGTCGGGGACATGCAAAGAAAAACCGAGAAAAAGCAGACCGCTCTGATACCACTGATCCGGATTTAAATAGGAACGCAATAGATTACAGAGATAACCATAAATAAAGAGATGCAGCAGAAATAACACTTCATTTCATTAAATGGAAAATACCGAAATATGATTACAACTAGAATTGGAATAAACCAGCTAGGACGATGGTAGCTTATCTCTGAGGAGATGTGTGGCTACATGCCTCTGAACTGTGTTACAATGAGGCTCGAAGGCCTATTTATTGTTGAGAAACAATGAAAAACCATTAACATTCCAAAACCTAACCCTAGGAGATGAAACGCCAAACTGTGGGCCCCGTTTGGGGGTAAGTTGGTACATCAACTTCCCGGGATCGTAACTTTAGCATATGATCTCCGTTTGACGCGTACAATTGCTCATTAGAAAGATCTATTCGAGCACTATCATTGTTGGAACGGGCAACAATGGTCCAATGCATGGACCCATGTTGCCCCCGGATTCCCCAAAAAAACATCGTTTAGGGCCTCAAAACAGCTCCGGAAGTTCAGGACCCGAAAAACTACTAAAAATAGTAAGTTGTGCTACAATTAAGGAAACTGAAAATGCTGAGAAGGACAATGGTGGGGGTCCAGGTGGACTTGGCAGGTGGCCACCAATATCCACCTGGATCATGATACATGGTTGATATATTAAGCATTCTTGTGAAAGATCATGCAGTTCTTGATGATGATGTGATGAATATGGTCTTTTCACATATGATATGATGTGAATGATTTTGTGCTACTACTTGGAGATATGACATATGCTTAGTGTATTCATGGAAGGTTATGATAAGGCTCTTTCTACTAAGGAAACGAAGCAAGTTGATCTTGATGAGATCAAGAGGATGAGTTGATATCTATATACAGCATACTTAGTCACAAGTTGATGATATTTACTTTGTCATATCTTCGGAACTGATGATGGACATATACAGGTTACAGGTCTGGATGTTGTTGACAGATGATTATGGTGCAGATCATACATGGTGTATGATAGTTGTCGATGACTATCATGGTCTTATTTAGATATTTGGTCTCTGATATAAATGTCATGTATATCATTCAATGTAAAGGTCTTATAAAGACTCATGATGTAATAATTTGTATCTGTCTTTTGATGAGTCCTTTTTGGTCATATGATGTAATTTGTACCCCCACTATGCATAGGAAGGATGATGTAATAATTGTCATATTTCAGTCATGTATAAATTGGTATATCCCCACTTGGTTGGGAGATTGATATATGTATGAGTCATTGGTGATAGGAAAGTCAAAGTCACTTAGTTGAGTTATAGAGTCATGTTATTCTTTTGGAAAATATTTGCAGATATTGCATGTGCTCAGAAGGATCATGGATGATATAGTGCATCTCAGTATGTACAAAGGGGGAGTTTAATCAGAGAATTCAGCCTGTGCATAAGGAGAGCGTGATCTTATTCAGTTGTTCAGATATGAAAATCTTACTTTTGCTCAGCCCTTTGCCCTTGATATCAAAGGGGGAGAAAATCTTGGTCTACCCTTTGCCCTTGATGTCAAAGGGTGAGAGAATTTTGGTTTTGCTTGTTAACTCTAACAGTTTCTACAACTTGCGGTAGTCAACACCAACATGGTTTCCATCAAGTCCAAAGGCGGATATTATTGGCATTATGATGCATGTGTTGTACTTGATGAAAACCCACTTGTTGCAAAAAAACCCACTTGTATATGGTAACTAGATAATCTACAGAAGAGATATCAAATGTGACAAAATGCATGGCAAGTTGTGTTTATAGATGTGACAAAATATAGGGCAGTTCAAAGGAATCAATTCAGAAGTGTTGTACAATGGCAACTCTCTCAAATGACAGTCCATAGTGCAGCAAGTCAATTGCAAAGGATTACAGATCAGACTCCAAAGAATGAAGAAAGAAAGGTATATGTTGGTTCACTTTGTCTAAGGAGCGTATACACACAGGTTAATAGAACCAAAGGAGCGTATAAAATATACATGTAGTTTCACAGAAGGAAAAGCACGTACATGTTGGAAAACCAAAGTTTTAGACTGAGGTATTTAGTCCAAGGTATTGATCCAAGGTACTTGGTCCGAGGTAATTGGTCCAAGGTATTGACCCTAGGTATTTGGACCAAGATATTGGTCCTAAGTGGTTTTGGTCCAAGGTTTTGAGAAAAGCCTAACACTATATAAGGAGGAGAAGATCATTAGACTAGGTGTGCAAGTATTGAATATCTTCTGAAGTGTTAGATCATATATGCAGGTTATGAGCTTTTGATTCTTTGCTTGATCTGATCTAAGGATGCACCTATGTGGTTGACAATGGTTGATGGATCAGGATCATAAAGCCTTAAAATGTATTATCATTATGTAGTTTGATCATGGATAGTCTAGATTTGAATACTGACGCATGTTTTATTCTGTATATGATCTGGGTATGGCTGAAGTCTAGAATGTTTGTGAAGTTTTAAGTTAGTATTTGAAGATATGTAAGTTATTTCACTTTGGTAAAAGTGTGTATACACACTGGTTCGACACATCGAAGTAGCGTATACCTTATGAATTATGATGTTTGAAGTTACAGTTGGTTCTGGTTGTTGATGCAGAGTTCTAGGTTTTGCTTTATGTTCTAGTGACTACATTATGGTAACAGTGTTCAGATTGATTGATTGTGATTTGCTTCAGTGATGATGGAAGAGATTTAATAATGAATCTGGATCACA
Source organism: Pinus taeda (assembly GCA_000404065.3). Taxonomy (NCBI): domain Eukaryota; kingdom Viridiplantae; phylum Streptophyta; class Pinopsida; order Pinales; family Pinaceae; genus Pinus; species Pinus taeda. The sequence continues at coordinate 509,079 of APFE030590710.1, forward strand.
ATGACTTATCATTATGTGATCTAATGGGCTAGATCTTATTTCTAACATATGTATTATACTTTATAAGTGATGATCTCGTTATGTATGAAGTCGGGAAGTGCAACGAAGTTATAAGTAAGTATTTGCAGATCTATATGTTGGTTTGCTTTGATGAATTTGCATATACACGCTGGTTCGGCTCTTCCAAGTTGCGTATATACTCTGATACATGGTTTTGAGGTTGGAGCTGGTTCTGAATGATGATGCAGTGTTCTGGGTTCAAATTTGTGTACTAGTTACAGTGATCTCTCCATTCCAATTGATTTATTGAAGTTGATTAAGTATGAATGAATGGTTGATTCAGTTGTGTCAGAGGTTTAGAGGTTTTCAGTGATTGGTTGATTTAGGTTGATTCAGAAAGTAATGATTAAGTTTCAGTTATTGGTTGATGCAGATGTAGTTGATGGTTGTATTGCAATAATGATTGATTCTAAGCTTCAATGTTGTTGATGGGTCCAGTATGAAAATTGGATGAAATGAGGCCTTCATGTGTATTGTTGTGTACGATGAGCATCCAATCTGAAAATTTATGAAACGTGGTCCTTGGAGGAAGAAAGAAGTTTGTAGACTTCTATAGGTTTGTGCCTACATACTAGTAAACATATCAGCTAGTACAAGAGTTATGGGGTTGTAGCTCCCTTCCAGTAGAAGTTGGAGAACGAGAGAAGGTTGTAACCTTTTGTAAGTAGAAGCCTGTGTACTAGTATGAGTCTACACCAGTACAATGTTGTAAGCAGATTTTCTTATTATTAAAATACAAAGACAACAGCAGCAGGTGGTTTTTACCCACACTGGGTTTCCACCTTAAATCTTGGTGTTCATGTGTGTTTCTTATGTGTGATGTTTCATTCTATTATTAACTGCACATGGTTACTATTTAATGTTTATTAAATTACTGATGCACAGATTAAAGATCAACATATGAAGAATTAACTAAATCATAAGTTCACTAGATATACGTTGGTTACCTTAAGAATAGTTGCATGCACACATGAGTTCCCTTCACTGAAGTAGTGTATATAAATCTGATTATGTAAATGAAAAAGTTATTGATTTACAAATACTGATTCACCCCCCCCCCTCTCAGTATTATTTCCAACAATTGGTATCGGAGCAGGTCCTTTGGCAGAAGCTTGATCGCTTGAAGGAGATCCATAGAAACAACGGGAAAGAAGAAAGCACCTCAAAAGAAGAAGGCATCACAAAGGAAATATGAAAGTGGGAGAGTCAATTGGGGATTATGTGGAAGAAACTCTTCAGATTCAAAATCACCTCAGAATGAAGATGAACAAGCAAAAGAACTAGCAGGTATGAATTTGTTATCCTCTTGTGATACATTTCTCTATATAGTTGAAGATGATGAAAGTGATAGTGAAACAACTGAATTTTCTCTTATGGGTGAAAGAGAAAGATATCAAATTGAGGCAGAACTTAAAAAACTCACAGACAAAATTAGAGATCAACAAGATCTATTGGACAAAAGGGAGTGTGCCTCCAAAGAAGAAGCTACCATACTTAAAGATCAACTAGAGGAAGGAAAGAAAGTAAGAAAGTAGTACAACGAAAAGGAAGATCAATGTTAAAAGTTGCAGGATGAAGTGACATCATTAAGAAATGAGGTAAATAAAAGGAGCACAACAATCAAGAAACTTAAAGATAGATCCAGGTACTATGAAGGTCTTGAAGCTAAGATCCTCTCTCTAAAAGAAGATCTTGAAAAATCAAATAAGCAGAATGAAGAACTACTCCAAGCTCTTGAAGAACAAGAAAACAAAGTTCTCGAATTAAGGCAACAAGTGGAAGAAGGAAGACAAGTTGAAGAAATCATGAAGAAGCAGTATATTGAAAAGGAAGAGCAATATCAGGTTGAGGTAAATATACTAAAAGGTAAATTAGAAGAAAAGGATAAGCTTTTACGATTTCAAGATAGTACTAAGATTTTGGATGATATTCTTAGTAGTCAAAGGTATCCTGCCATCAAATCTGGTCTTGGTTTTCATGAACCTATTGAAGGTGAATCTAGCTCACAAACTAAGGCAAGGAACTCTAATGCAAAATCTGAAATGCTCAAAAAGGAGATTGGAGGTCAACCCCATCAACAACCAAGAAAGAAATTCTTCAAAGAAAATCTTTTACTCCTAACTATGGAAGTGATCGTCGGTTATTTCCTCAAATGAATAATGTTAAATGTTTCATATGTCATAATCTTGGACATGTTGCAGTCAGATGCGGAAGTAGAATGGTTCAAGACCATCACACAGAAAGATCATCAACTTCTAGGTACTTTAAGGGATATTGTTTTTCTTGCAATATGTTTGGTCACAAAGCCATTGACTGTTATAGAAGAAATATGAAACATGTAATATTTTATGCATGTAACAAGTTTGGACATATAGAAAAGGAATGCAGGAGAAAATTTCGGACACCATACCAAAAGGAGAAAACATCATCATCGAAGATATGGAAGAAGAAGGAAGTACAGTTAGAAAAATGTGGCATGGCATAGTGTATAGACATAACAAACTCAAGGTGAGCTGAAAATGTGAAACTCCAATGTTCTCACTCTCATACGCAAGTTCCATGAAGACAAGTTGTGTATACATGCAATTTCAAAGCTACAGAGTCGCGTATATGTTGGTTTGAGGAAAAATGTAGTGGGACAGACTTAGAAAAACTAATTTGATATGATTCAGACAATTATCATATATCTTTTTGTCATGATGATAGATGACTACAGTCCATGGATGTTATTTAGAAGTGCTTTTGATCCTCACAAGTTGTTGATAACTTGATTTATATCTAATTGAGGATGATGCCTTGATACTTCTTACTAATATATCCAATGATCAAACCTCACAGTGAATAGGTGGAATAGGTTCAGGGGGAGAACGTGATATGCTTCTAATATAGCATTGTTGACATTATGTTTAGAATTCTTTGGTACCTAATCAATGATGATGATGCTTATGTGGCTAAAGTTCTTAAATGATACATCTTGCTATGTGACGGTTATGAGTTGCCCATGATGAAATCTCAGATGATACTTTTATTGCTTGGGGTTACATAGTTGTTCTTCATATCAGATTTATGGATGATTAGGGATGACTTCTTGATGATATATGTTGTTTACATGGTGATCTTCACAAGGACAAGGAGAAGTACAAAGCTTGAGTACACAACTTCATTATTTTATGATAAGCCACTCATTTCTTTATGTTGGTGTCATCATGCCTTCAAAGATGCATAAAGTTCATATGGTGCAGTTATGATGAAGGATTCCTATAGTTCTTGGCTCTCACATGGTTGAGGATTGTTGTTGTTGATGATATCAAGAGATCTTGACAAATGACCATGAGCTCATGGTTTTCTAGATACATATTGCTATCTCTTTGATGGATATACAGTATGTTGGATACATGGATGATTACTTAAGTTGCATATTGATAAATATTGTTGGTTGGCCAAGAGAATGGTGTTATACTAGGTCACATGAAGACATAGCTATTTGAAGACATGGATATTCAAAGACATGGCTTACTTAGACACATAATGATGATGAGTTCTTACCTTATGATGTTAGGTTGATACTCACATATGTTGATTATCATGGTTGATGCTTATCAGATGTGGGATGTTCCCTAGTGATGATACATGGTTGATATATTAAGGATTCTTGTGGAAGATCACGCAGTTCTTGATGATGATGTGATGACTATGGTGTTTTCACATATGATATGATGTGAATGATTTTATGCTACTACTTGGAGATATGACATATGCTTAGTTGATTCATGGAAGGTTATGATAAGGCTCTTTCTACTAAGGAAACAAAGCAAGTTGATCTTGATGAGATCAAGAAGATGAGTTGATATCTATATACGGCATACTTAGTCACAGATTGATGATATTTACTTTGTCATATGTTCATACCTGGTGATGGACATATACAGGCTACAGGTCTGGATGTTGTTGACAAATGCTTATGGTGCAAATCATACATGGTGTATGATAGTTGTTGATGACTATCATGGTCTTGTTTAGATATTTTGTCTCTGTTATATATGTCATGTATAACATTCGATGTAAAGGTCATATAAAGACCCATGATGTAATAATTTGTCTTTGTCTTTTGATGAGTCCTTTTACATCATATGATGTAATTTGTACCCCCATTATGCATTGGAAGGATGATGTAATAATTTCTATATTATAGTCGTGTATAAATTGGTATATCCCCACTTGGCTAGGAGGATGAGTCAAATTCGGTATATCCCCACTTGGTTGGGAGATTGATATATGTATGAGTCATTGGTGATAGGAAGGTCAAAGTCACTTAGTTGAGTTATAGAGTCTGTTATTCTTTTGGAAAAATATTGGCAGACTCTACATGTGCTCAAAAGGATCATGGATGATATAGTGCATCTCAGCATGTACAAAGGGGGGGTTTAATCAGAGAACTTATCATGTGATTAGGGGGAGCAAGATCTTATTCAGCGGTTTATATATGAAAGTATTCTTTATGGTCAACCCTTTTCCCTTGATATCAAAGGGGGATAATAACTTGGTCCGCCCTTTGCCCTTAATGTCAAAGGGGGAGAGTATTTTGGTGTTGCTTGTAATATCTAACAGTTTCTACAGCTTGCGGTAATCAACACCAACATGGTTGCCATCAAGTCCAAAGGGGAAGATTGTTGGAATTATGATGCATTTGTTGTACTTGATGGAAACCCACTTGTAGCAGAACAATTCACTTGTATATGGTAACTAGATAAATCTACAGAAGAGATATCAGATGTGACAGAATGCATGGAAAGTTGTGTTTACAGATGCGACAAAATGCAAGGCAGTTCAAAGGAATCAGTTCAGAAGTGTTGTACAATGGCAACTCTCTCATATGAAAATTCACAGTGCAACAGGTCAACAGCAAAGGATTACAGATCAGACTCCAAAGAATGAAGAAAGAAAGGTATACATTGCTTCACTTTGTCCAAGGATCATATACACGCGGGTTAACAGGACCAAAGGAGCGTGTAACGTATACACACAGTTTCACAAAAGGAAAATTCGTACGTGTTGGAAAACCAAAGTTTTTGACTGAGGTATTTAGTCCAAGGTATTGATCCAAGGTACTTGGTCTGAAGTAATTGGTCCAAGGTATTGACCCTAGGTATTTAGACCAAGGTATTGGTCCTAAGTGGTTTTGGTCTAAGGTTTTGAGAAAAGCCTAAAACTATATAAGGAGGAAAAGATCATTAGGCCAAGTGTGCAACTATTGAATATCTTCTGAAGTGTTGGATCATATAGGCATGTTATGAGCTTCTGATGATTTGCTTGATCTGATCTAAGGATACACCTATGTGGTGGATGATGGCTGATGGATTGGGATCATAAAGCCTTAAAATGTATTATCATTATGTGGTTTGATCATGGACAGTCTAGATTTAAATACTAACACATGTTTTATTCTGTAAATGATATGATATGGGTAAGACTGAAGTCTGGAATGTCTGTGAAGTTTTAAGTTAGTGTTTGCAAATATGTACATTGTTTCGCTTTGGTAAATATGCGTATACACGCCAGTTCGACACATCGAAGTAGTGTATACCATATGAACTATGATTTTTGAAGTTACAGTTGGTTTTAGTTGTTGATGCAGAGTTCTGCATTTTGCTTTATGTTCTGGTGACTATATTCTGGTAATAGTGTTCACATTAATTGATTATGATTTGCTTCGGTGATGATGGATGAGATCTAATAATGGATCAAGATCATAATAACTTATCATTATGTGATATGATGGGCTAGATATGATTTCTAACACATGTATTATCATTTATATGTGATGATATGGGTATGTGTGAAGTCGGGAAGTGCAGCAAAATTATAAGTAAGTATTTGCAGATTTATATGTTGGTTCTCTTTGATGAAGTTTCGTATACACACTAGTTCGAATATTCCAAGTTGTGTATACACTTTGATGCATTGTTTTGAGGTTACAGCTAGTTCTAAATGATGATGCAGTGTTCTGGGTTCAGATCTGTGTACTGGTTACTGTGATCTCTCTATTATAGTTGATTTGTTGAAGTTGATTAAGTATGAATGAATGGTTGATTCAGTTGTGTCAGAGGTTCAAAGGTTGTCAATGATTGATTGGGTTTGGTTGATTCATAAAGTAGTGATTGAGTTTCAGTAATCGGTTTATGCAGATGTAGTTGATGATTGTATTACAATGATGACTGATTCTAAGCTTCAATGTTGTTGATGGGTCCTGTATGAAAATTGGATGAAATGAGGCCTTCATGTGTATTTTTGTATACGAGGAGCATCCAATTTGAAAATTTATGAAATATGGTCCCTACAGGAAGAAAGAAGGTTGTAGTCTTCTCTAGGTCGACGCCTACATACTAGTAAACATATCAGCTAGTACAAGAGCTAGGGGTTGTAGCTCCCTTCCAGTAGAAGCTAGAGAATGAGAGAAGGTTGTGACCTTCTGCAGGTAGAAGCCTATGTACTAGTATGAGTCTGCACCAGTACAATGTTGTAAATAGATTTGCTTTTTATTAAAAGATTACATAGATGACAGCAGCAAGTCATTTTCACCCACATTGGGTTTCCACCTTAAATCTTGGTGTTCATGTGTGTTGCTTATGTGTGATGGTTCATTCTGTTATTAACTACACATGTTTACTGTTTAATGTTTAATAAAGTACTGATGCACAGATTAAAGATCAACATATGATGAATTAACTAAATCATAAGTTCACTAGATATACATTGGTTGCCTTAAGAACAATTGCGTGCACACACGAGTTCCCTTCACTGAAGTACCATATATAAATCTGATTATGGAAATGAAAAAGTTATTGATTTACAAATACTGATTCACCCCCCTCTCAGTATTATTTCCAACAGGAAACAGACTTTCCTACCTCAGACTGCTTGCCCATACAATGATCTTAAACTGTCTGCTTCCTATGACTCATTATGACTCCTTTATATAGCTTCTTTCATTACAATTCCATGGTTCGTGAACCATGAGAGGTTCACAAAACATCCTATCTTCTAACAAGCTAAGGGACTAAATTCCCTTTTGAGTCCTATGACCTTCACACTCCGCTCCCTCAAAATGCGGAGACTTTACATAATTAACAAAATTAGTGACAAAATTTACCCAAGGGACCCTATCCCAACACTTATCGTATCACGTCATTGCAAAGGAAACGTAATAAGTTTGAATGGACAAAGGAGTGTGAGGCTAGTTTTGAGCAGCTCAAGTAGTTGTTGACACATGCACTAGTGTTAAACAATTCAAATATGGAAAAAGAGTTTGTAGTATGTACATATTCTTGCAAGAGAGGACTTGGTGGAGTCCTTATTTAGGATGGAAAAGTGGTATGTTATCAGTCATGGAAGATGAATGAGTACGAGCAGAACTATCTGAGACATGATCTTGAGCTAGCAGTGATCATACATGCATTGAAGATGTGGAGGCACTATCTTCTTGGAAGGAGGTTTGTATTGATGAGTCGAAAAGTTGTTTGTGGTATCTATTTGACCAACTAAAGTTGAATGGAAGGCAAGCTCAATAGCTAGCCATGGTCAGTGAGTTCAACTTTGAGATCATGTATATCAAAGGTAAAGAGAATAGGGTGGCAGATGATCTTAGCAGGTGGATATAGGTAAAGTACATAGAATCTATGAGCTCCTATGGGACAGACTTACAGGATGAAATCTCGCAGGCAGGTTAGCAAGATGTCGAGTATATGGACATTGTGTACAGGTTGCAGCAAAGTACTAGTATAGGTATAGGTAACAGTAGTAGTATAGGTACAGGTATAGGTAGCGGTAAAGGTACAAGTACAGGTGCAGGTGCATAGTATGTGGACTATCGTCTCATGGTAGATGGGCTAGTTAGATTTATGGACAAGATATATGTGCCAAACATCAATGAAATAAAGAAGGTGATATTTAGGGAGTTTCATGTGAAACCATATTCATGTCACCCAGGCTACCAGAATACATTGATTGTAGTGAAGAATTTTTATTATTGGCTTAATTTGAAGAAGGATGTAGCAAATTTTGTGGCTAGGTGCTTATATTTTCAGCATTTGGAGGCAGAGTATAAGCATCCAGGTGGACTACTAAGCCTGATTGCAATTCTAGAGTGGAAATGGGAGGTCATTTCCATGGACTTTGTCGCAAGTTTTCTGAGGACAATGATCTAGCATGATTCCATCATGGTTGTTGTGGATAGGTTGATAAATGTTGTGCACTTCATTCTAGTGAAGTCTACATTCTCAGCAAGCGATGTAGTACAGGTCTTCATCAGGGACGTGGTTAGATTACATGGAGTTCTGAAGAATATTATGTGAGACAGGGATGTAAAATTCACTTCCAAGTTTTAGAAGGCGTTGTTTGTAGGATTAGGTACAGAGTTAGCCTTCAGTACAAATTAGCATCCGCAGACATATGGACAGACAGAAAGGATCAAGAGGATATTGGAGCAAATGTTGAGGATGTACGTGATGCATCAATAGCAAAATTGGGAAGAGTACCTTCCATTGGTAGAGTTCGCTTACAACAATGGGTATCAAGAGTATTTAAAGATGAGTATGTTTGAGGCATTGTATGGGCGGTGTTGTAAAACTCCCATTAGTTGGAGTGATCTAGTTAACAAGGTGTTGAATGGACCGAACATGTTGGCATACATGGAGAGAGAAATGAAAGTAATCAAGGATAATTTGAAAGTAGCACATGATAGCCATACGAGATATGCATATTCAAATAGGTTGTTCAAGGAGCTCCAGGCTGGGGAATATGTGTATTTGCACATCAAACTGAAGAAGAGATCCTTGCAGATTGAATCATGTACCAAGATGGCACCCTAGTTTTGTGAAACTTTCAGGATTATTGAGAGGATTGGTCTAGTATCCTATCAACTTGTACTACCTCCAACAGTGAAATTCCATGATGTTTTCCATGTGTCATTTCTTAAGAAGTATGTTAAATATGTTTATCATGTGATTGACTTGTCTATATTGTAGGTGGAGCCCGATGGATAATTCCAACCAAAGCCTCAATGTATATTGTAGAGAAATATGCTCATGCTCTGAAACCAAGCAATCGAGTAGGCTAAAGTGCAATGGAATCACTTTGGGCCCGGTGAAGCTACATAGGAGATGGAAGATTAGATGTGAGCTATGTTTCCTTCCTTATTCGTTGGTTGAGCAAATGTTTTGGTATATGTATGGCTATATGTTTTTGCTACATGTTTTGGTGATGTTTGGTATATGTACATATGTATATGGATGTAAATGCCTCCATGAGATATGTTATAAAGCTCCAATAAGCAATATGGGTTCCATGTAATTATGATGTTATACTTGTTATGTTGTCATGTTGGTTTGCTTCTCAGCAGAATGATTATTGTAAATATTGCAACAAGCTAAGTTATAAATCTCTAGGGGAAGTGTGTTTTGTTTACAGTAGCCTTGTTGGTTGTAGGTGTTATTGAACATTGAGGATGATGTTCCCCCAAGGGGGAGGGTTCTATAACATCCCTAGTGAAAATTCGATGTAATAAAAGTTAATAAAGGCAAAATAATAACCACAGTTGATGGGACACTTACTCCAAGATGAATGTTGGGAAAAACATCCTACTGTGGGTGTTCATTTGGTTTATTATGTCTACGGGAATTGGCAAAGGCAATGGTCAAGGCTTTGGAAAGGCAAAATGGAATTTTGTCACATTTATTTGTGAAAATAATGGAAATTAGGAGAAAATGGAGGTGAAAGGTCACAAGTTGCATGTGAGGAGGAAAATGAAGAAAATAGAGGCCTCATTAATAAAAAGGCTCCTGAGGATTAGTACACAGACTTTGGTCAATTCAGTTTTGGATCTCTCCCTCTATTCTCTCTCTCTCTCTGTCACTCTTGGACACTCAGATTTTTCTTGGAGGACTCTTGGAGGAGTGTGGCATACTTGGAGTTTTGGAGCAAGAAGGAAAAGGAAGATCACTAAAGCACAAGAGGACATTGGGATCAGCAACTACAGTGGGTTTTTCTTACAAGTACAAAGTTGCATGTATGTTTTCCTCAATAGTTTTGGCATGCATGGCATATGCATGTGGTTTATTGGTCATGATATGTCACTAGCATGGAGGATTTCCTAGATTAACAATGGATTTTCTTAGCCTTACCATCTCCTAGATAACCATGGTGTTGTGGGTCTATTTCTCTATTTTTCTAGTTTGTTCTCATGTTTCCTTTAGCTTGGGTTGAGTTACTAATTCTTGGAATCCCTAGTTGGACAAATGCTCTAGAAGCCCTATCAAATCTTGGGTTGAGTTACTGTTCCTCGAAGCCTTGGTTGGAAAAATGCTTTGGAAGCCCTTGGTGGGTTGAGTTACTAGTCCTGGAAGCCCTGGTTGGACAAACGCTCTAGAAGACCAGAGTAATTTATGGGTTGAGTTACTAGTTTGGAAGCCTTTGCTGGAATAAACGCTCTAAAGCCCTGGAAGGTTTGGGTAGAGACCAATATGATGATGGTTTTGTGATGTCTGACCGTGAGGTCGAACCACTGTTTGATGCATTGAGGTGGTAAGCCTATGGAAGCCCTGGATGGTTTTGCATTGATCTGTTTCATGAGATCCCACATTCATGCTTGGAATGTGGCACGGGGCTGACTAGTTGAAGAGAGTTTTGGCTCAACCATGTCTACAGTTGGGTGGTTCATGGAATTCCCACAACTGGTTGTCCTTTACATCATCAATATGAGGTTATTTCTCCTTGTTATTTTATGAGTATTTTATTATTTTATATGTGTATTATATGGTTCTTGTTTCCTTTGTATTGTTATTGTTATTATGTTGGTTATGAACATGTATTATGATAGTGGCTATGTATGGCTCTCATCATGTTTTTAATTGTAAATGATTGAACAATGTATCTATGGCCTAATGGATGAAACTACAGCTAATGTGTTGAGGCAACAATGCTTCTTAGTGATTCTCAGATTAGTATGAGACCCTTATTACTAGATTTGTTGCTTACACTTCTAGATTACATATTTCTGACATGTTTGACGAAATGTTTGTCATGGCTAGTAGGGGTCTAGCTAAGGGCTTGTTCAAATAATTGTATTGGAATCATTATCCCATTATTATCTTTTTATTCTGAAGGTGTCATTTAGCTTTGGTTAGTGACCTAGGCTCTGAGCCTGAAAAAAGTGGCTCAAATCTTGGGGACACTGGCATAGCATTGAGAAGAATAGTCCCTAGACATTGGCATACCATGTTGTGGGAGCATCCAAAGCCTTCCAGATGCATGCATGCCCATATCATGGGAGCGTTTGGGGGTTACTTGGTCTAAAAACTCTGAGGGACCTAGAGGTTGGTTACCTTAGAGTTTTGGATGGTTCTTGGGAGTCCTGTTGTTGATGTGGAAGGTTTGTATGGTGTGTTTCCATCATTTCCACTTCCTTAAGGTGACTTAGGAGGTCGAATTATATCATAGTAACTTTTGTCGCATCTTTACCTCAGTTGGTTGGTTACTTCGGTAGATGTGGGAGGAGGGTATTACATTGCAGTGGGAAAGCAATGTAACTCAGAGATCATCCATTTAACTGATCAACCAACCAAAAATAACTCATGCATGCAAGGAATTAATATTTCTCATCTGTGATGGAGATTCCAAGGCAGTGTAACATCAGTTATAGACTAGTTTTGAGTGTACAAGTGTTACATGAAATCAATGATCAATCCTTGGGAATTGTGCAATAATTTTAGAGGAAATTGATAAATAATAGGGGCTAATTTCCTCAGGAATTGTGTAAGGAAATAGGAGGTTGATGGAGGCATAAGTGCTTAAGTGTTATCCAAAGTTCCTCCGTTTTGGCTTGATGGGGCCTGACCCAGGTTTAGCTTTAACTATGTGAACCAATTAAACCCTAATGGTTGGCCCTTCCAGAAACAACCCACGTAGCGCAGATTGCAATCTCACCTAAAGAAATATTGGGGATGCTAGAACTAGGGTTCTTCATCTAGAGGCCTATGTGATGGTTTCCTGAAGTTCTACGGCTTAGATCTACCTTAGCCCAAATTGATCCCTTCCAAATAGACAACTACTACAAATCTAACTAAATGAAATCCAAATCTTCACGAAGGTACTTAGTTGTACTTATTATGCATAAATATTATAGATCTACTAGGTTCACGCAGTAAATAAGCATTCATTCATATAAAACACATTACAAAGCAAAGATAGATAAACCTAGCAAAAGTAAATAAAAGAACACAGATGCATCATTTTCCACCCAAAATAGTCTTTGTTAACTGTAAGTGTCCAGATACATACTATTTATCCCTGTGCACTCAGTTGTAAGGGCCCACGCACTCAGCTTGTGGACTTACCAAAGTCTCTGCACACGTAGCTGCATGAGCCTTCCCCTTTCACCTAAGTACAGGAAACAAACATTTCTTGCCTCAGCACCTTGCTCTTACAATGATTCTTCTTGTTCTATTCCCCTTATAAGACTCACTATGACTCAACTTTATACAGTGTTTTCTTTACAATACCATGGTCTGCGAATGATCAGTGGGTATTAAAACAACTCTATCACCTACCCAACTAAGGGACTAGAGCCCCTTTGATTTTTACTAGCTTCGCGCTCTGCTTTCCACATTTCATGGGGACTTTATATTTGCTACCACAAGATATTACAAAACTGACCCCAGGACCCCATCCCAATAGGTCCCCAACACAAATTGGGTGACTCGCCCTTAAGTCAATTAGTTGGTTCCTCTATGTTGTTGCAGAGGTCGTTGAACTCCATCTTCAACACATCTATGTCAGAAAAACCCTGTATCGCGACCTGTTGCACTTCCTCAACCAACTTTTTTATAGTCGTGCCTTCCATCGTAAGGCGCATCATCCTTTGAGTCTGCTGGAGTGTCTTCAATTTTTCCTAAACTAACAGAGTAAGTTGAATTTCCTCCTCTATCCGTGGCTAGATTTTTTCCTTTAAGACAGTGTCTTTCCTTTGCAACTCCTCAATCTATGTTTGAAGTTTTTTTCCATTTGTTAGGTGAGCGAAGTGCTAGACTGATGCCAAAGTGTGCACAGTCACCTTGAGTTCATCAAACTATTGTTGCAGATCCCTGATATTTGTGCCAAGTTTATGTAGGTTTGGGTCCTCTTACAAAATCATCCATAGTTCCATTAGCTACTCGAAGATCAGTGTGCAGTCTGTGACAGTTGCCTCCAAAGTGGCCATACTTTCTCTAATAGTTTCTTCGCATTGTTCCCTGACTTCTGGTAGAGTTATTGGCTGCAATTCCAACTCAAGCTTTGAGATATTCATTTGGAACTCAAATGTTAATCTACTGACCTCATCTTTTAATTCTCTGACTACGGTAGCCAACTTTTGAATCTCCACTGCTACTGCTATATCTTCTGGAATGTGAAGTTTTGGCAGCATCTGACATGCCTGCGTAATTTCTAGCTTCATGCTCTGGTTGTGCACATCCAATTCTTCCTTTTCCTCCAGCGCCTAAGCCTTTTCTGCAAAAAACTGCTCATTATTCATCTTCACTTTGATGATAACTAATAGTGTGCATTTCTCCCTTGTCCTGAGCTCGTCTGATACCCCTTAATGAAGCACGTGGAGGATCTAAATAGGCAACGTGGCTAAGTTGACACCCACATCTCTTATCTACCTAAGATGGGTGTTTGCTTCATCTACTTTTGTGGGCAGTGAACCGTCTGGTAAATGAATAACTCTGAGGTCCATATTTTTATCTGTGTCTAGCACCGACGTGCTCGCTTGAATCCTGCTCACCTTTCCGACACTCACCTGAATTTGACCCGTTTGAATCTACAACTCATGCATATCCTTTTGCACGCTCCCCAATGTTTCCATGTAATGCTACTCAGACTATGTCCACAGCTTTTTTGTTGTGTCATGGACCTTGTCTCTTATCTCATCCAAGTCCCCCTTAGTGACGACCATTAGATCCGCATATGCATGCTTGTTCGACTTCTGCTTCTTCCTAGGTCTAGAAGTTGTCTCCTTAGTTTTCTTCTAAAATTTAAAGGGAGTGCTCTGCTCCTTGCCACCACCTCCTTCCTCCTCAAACCCTTCCTTGTTCATAGTATGTTTAGAAGCACACTCCTCAACTTCTAGTGTGGCCTCCTTTGCGGTGCGCTTCTTTTCAGCAGCAGCTTCCTTATTTTCATGTGCTACTTTTTCTTGGGTTGTGGCCTGCTCAGCCTCTTTCTTTTTCTGTGTAGCTTACTTTTTCTTCTACACTATTGTGCCCTGTACAGAGGAAATTTCCCCGACTATGCTGGTTCTTGCACCGATATCTAATGGTTTCCACCACTCAATTGGCCATTTTCCCATGACTTCCTGTACATCTATGTTAGTAACTAGGTATGGCAACTTGTACCATAATTTCATAGGATCTTGCCTTGCATGGATGGATCCGTTATGAAAAACCACTTTAAACTCTGTAGGCCTCCAATTTCCCAAAAAATGTTGGTGACAGCCTTCGCCTTTGGTTGATCACAGTGCGAAGGTCCATCTCGACCAGCACCCTGAACACTTTTATCTCCATGACCCTCTCTGGGTCCTTCATTGCCCATAGTGAAGTGAACTATGTGACCTCTGACAAATCATCATCCTATGGAGGGAACTATCTATCCTCTAGGAGACTCCATGTGACGACAGCAATCAATAACAGAAGCCAGACATAATGGAATTCCTTGTTATCGTCCTATGCTTCATGACAATTCAATAGAAACTATTTGTAGAGGTACTAGGCCCAGTTGTAATGCACCCCCTTTGCACATTGTACAACCAAGGAAATGACGGGCACCGACACCTAATTCACACGACACTTTCTCATAATCTTGCAAGGAAATATCTGGGCGGAAAACTGCATCGCCCTGTCGGTGATGGAACAGATAGAATATTTGTACGACTTCTTCATTAAGCCATACTCGTGCTTCATTTTTTCTGCAATTTGTTTCTCTTGACTCTGCCCTCCAAACACCTTAGCAGGATCCACCCCTTGGTAGGGAAACCTTGTGATACGGTGGATCAGCATTTATGTGATGGGGATGGGCTCTCCTAGCCAGAGAGACACATCATGCACCCGTGTAAGTGATTGATGTATGCACACCATTTTGATAGTGGTTCGGCTAAAGTGTGGTACCCACAACATATTTAGCAACCCAACTTTTTCAACCCCCACTACCCACTTCATAATCTCTAGTCACATGACTCTATTCTCCTCATAGTATATCTTCACCAAATATTTGTTTGTTGCCAAGTGCGAGAATTTCTCGTGGTCAACTAGATCCCAATCCTCCATTTTGAGTGCAGTAATTCACCCTAACAGTGTGCCTTCAAATGGAACTTTCTTCGGTAATAGTAGTGTGGAGACCATAAGCTTGCCAAAATTGATATCTTCCGGAACCTTCGCTTTTCTCTTTCGTGGGGGGGTATATTTCCAAAGCCTAGTGATAGGCTCGCCCTCCTCAGTATCCAACTCATCAACCCCATTGTGAAGCTCCTCTGCGTCAAGATACAAGGGTTCATATGGTTGTTTCGACTTGTCCATCTTCCCTTTCTACCAAACCTCTGTAGGGTTCTTCCTCGGTGACTGCCTCACTAGTAAAGCCTATGGTTTCTTATGTTTCTCCTTAGCAGCGGATGGTTTAGGCCTCGATGACCTCGGCGCCATCGGCATAGATGATGTAGCTTCCATTTCCGATGCAATTTTAGGGGTTGTGGCGTCAGAGATGATGACTTAAGAGACAACACCTTTGGAGATAGCGACTTTTGCAGGATCAGTCATTTTTTCAAGGAAGACCTTACGGCTCCACTGAAGCAATTTTTCGAAATCTGATTGTGATAGAAGTTCCTCTAAATCTTTCTTAGACATACAGGGAGAGAAAAAAAAAATTCTGAAAGCAAATTGTTCGACTGTAGGCTAGCATGCCAGATTTATAGGGAATTTCAAATTCAAATCCGATTGTTCCCTCCAATTTCTGCTCATAAATGCATCTTTGGCGACATATTTCCTAGTATTTGTTGCCATAAATGCAGCCTACCCACTCCTCCTAATGGGATTTTCACCATCCAATCAGTACAGTGCATCTAACAGTTATTTTTTGACTCAAATTTGTAGCACCATCCTCCATGGTGCATCCCTCTTGGTGTAGCTCCTCCTAGCACACTTATGGCTTCCCTCACGCGGCCCCCTTACTTTGTTTTCTCAGTCTTCGAGAAGTGTAGTTTTTAGTCCCATACTCCCTCACAGTTGCCTAGAGTACTAAGATTGTCCTGCTATCATGCAGTCATTGCACAAGGGTAGGATTCCCTTGATATGACTTCAGATGACTTTCATTGACTTTTGCCAGAAAGAATTCCCCATTCAACTTTATGAGCTGAACTATGCCACCATTTGTAATTTCTTTGATTACATAGGGTCCCAACCAGAGTATTTCAAACTTCCCAAGGAAATTTTTGAACTTTCTATGATATAGTAGCACTAAATCATTCACCTTGAAGGTGCATAGATTAATATGTCGATTGTGCCATGCTTTCTCGCACTCCTTCTACACCTGCTAGTGAAATCTTGCTAGAAATCGGTCTTCTTCTAATTCCATTAGCTATGTGAGGCATTTCTCCATAGTTTCATGGTCTTCCATATCAGTTAATGCTACAATTCGCAAGCTCATTACAATATGCTCCATAGGCATCACATCCTCTATCCCATAGACCAGTCTGAATGAGGCTTATCTTGTCAGTGTTTTACACGTCATCCTATATGCCCATAGGACCACTGGTATGCACACATCCCAATCATTCCTCTACGCATTGTAGACCTTCATTAATGTGTTCTCCAAGATTTTATTGAATGCTTCACTATACTATTTTCTTGAGGATGATAAGCTGTACTCTTTTGATGATAAACCTCAAATTCTTCGAGCATCACGGCAACAGTTTCATTCAGAAAGTGCATACCCATGTCACTCATTAGTATCTTAGGACACCCAAACCTTATCAAGACATACTCAAATAGGAACTTCGTGGTTGTAGTAGTGATACAGTCCTTCACCAGTTGTGCTTCTGCCCACCTCCTCAAGTATTCAGTTGTAGTAATAATATATTGTGTGCCAGTCTTTTTCCCTGGTGGTTGTATTGGACCCACGAAGTCAATAGCCCATTTGTCAAACACCTGTAATGAAATCTAAGGATTCAAGGAAAATTCATCCCTTTGCGATGGCTTTCCCATCCTATGACATGCATCACATGCCTTGCAATATGCTTTAAAATCCTTATGTAGCATTGGCGACCATAATCCTGTGCGCATAATCTTTTGTATGGTTTCTCTACCTTCATAGTTTCCTCCCTCCACTCCTTCATGTGCTTCGGAGAGGATACTATATTGTTCAAATTCCAAAACGTATCGGTGCAGTATTTCATTAGTACCCATCTTATACAAGTGTCCTACAATCACAGAAAAGTCGATAGTGCAGACCACCAATTCCTTCTTCTGTTGAGTAGAATATCCTTCCAGGGTTGTGCCAATAGTTAGAAACTGAATTATATTAGAAAATTTATCATTTGTGACCTGTACCGCAAAGAGATGTGCATCTTTCAACCCTTCTTCCAAACTAGTTGGTTCTTTGCCTATCTCAATCCAGGATAAATGATATGGTTCTGCATTCAACTGTCCAGGCTTTACAATCACTTCACAATCATATTCTTGAAACAATAATAACCATCTACAGATATTCTCCCCCAACATAGGCTTGTTGACCAGGTATTTGAGAATGGATTGATCTGTATACATTTTTAAATGTGTGCCCGACAAATAATGTCGAAACTTCTGTAGCTCGTAGACCATTTCCAATCCTTCACACTCTGTAGTTGAATACTTCTTCTCAGCCTTTGACATTTTCGACTCGCGAAGGCTATAGGGTGGTCTATCTCACCTTCGCCTTACTAGTTCAATACCGCACCCAATTCAATATAGGAGGCATCCATGTTAACATGAAATTCTTTATTCTAGTCTGGAAACACAAAAATAAGCGCAGTTGCCATATTTTCCTTTAACACATCCAAATTGCGTTGACACTCTTCATCCAAGCAGAAAGTTACATCCTTCTTCAGTAACTTCTCCATCGGTGTGGCTATCTGTTCATAATCTTTGATGAACTTTCTATAGTAACCAGTTTGCCCCAACATTATGCATAACTCCTTTACATTCTTAGAAGCTTCTAAATTGACAATCACTTCTATCTTCATAGGATCTACCATTAATCCCTACTTTCAGACCACATGACCTAATAGTATCCCATAAGGTACACAAAATATAAATTTCTTCAAATTTAGAGATATTTGGTTTCTGACACAAGTATCCAACATGAGGCGCAAACTTGCAACATGGTGTTTTACCAACCCAAACACAGTCTAGTCATCAAAATACATTTCTAAGAATTTATGGATAAATTCCTTGAATGTTGCAATTACAACTCTTGAAAATATTGCAAGTGCATTCTTCTTTCTAAATGGCATCACTGTGTATTAGAAGCATCCCCACTCCATTGTGAACGTTGTCTTGCTGTGATCCTCCTACGTGATCTTAATCTAATGGTACCCTGAGAACCCATCAGTAAACAAATAAGCTTCCTGCCCTCCAACATTCTCCAAAACTTCATCCGTAAATGGTTTTGGAAATGGGTCATGAACACATGCATCATTGAGCTTCTTTAGGTCTACGCATATTTTGATTTCACATTGTTGCTTCTTCTCTTGAACTACCATAAGGCTTACCTAATCAGATTCTTCTATTGGCTCAAAAATTCTTGTTTCCAGCATTTCATCTAGCTCTTTGCGCACCTTTTCCTTATACTTGGGATTCAATCAGTAAGGTCTCTATTTCATGGGATTTGCATTAGGTTTTAAATTGATCTTCATCACTCCAAAATCCCCTATTATTCCCCTCAGGTCCGAGAACTTGGTAGGAAACAAGTCTTGGTATTCGCGCAGTAGCTTCACAACTTTATCAACTGTATATTCATCCCAATAATCTCCTATCTTTGCAAACTTAGGCTGCACGTGGGATCCAATGTTTAATTGCCTGGACTTTAAAGGTTTTGATATATCATGGTTCTCTGCTTTAGGTCCTTCAACCTCATGATGTCCCTTAGATTCTAGAATATTGATTTTGTGTCGATCATCTTATTCTTCTTTTGCAGTCACCTTGTAGCATTCCAATGCATGGCATAGCTGGGTACTCCAGTCTAGTTGAACCCATTCTACCGGCTCTTCATGAATTCTAAATATAGTTGCCTTAATTTCCTAGAGCGCTTCACTAATGCATTTTAATCCATCCTGAAAGTTGAAAGTTAATCAGAAGCTCTCCCTCAAGATGTCCCATTTGGTCGTCCCATGGCGTAGCTCTATTTCCAAATACCAGTTCATTGGGATAGTATTGAGGGTATGACAGAAGATATGCACCCATTTCGATTGTGGCTCTTCTCCCCAAGATTTAGTCCGCCACGCCAAGTTCTCGCGTAGATCATCCTTTCCGCTATATTTCTTAGTCATCTGAGTATTAGCATATCCAAACCTCAACTTCATCATTTTCTTGTATTCACTCCAGTCAGTGAAGCTTTCCTTACGTGTACCCCACCAATGGGTAGACGTAGCGCGCAGTGCCAATTCAAGTTCCTGGAATCGATATTCCTCGGGCACCTCCCTTTCAAAATCATCCAAAAATAGATTAACATCATTCAAACTATCATAATGAGGGAGTTTTCTTACCTCCGTAGATATGCACCATAGCGATTTTGTCATCATATTGCAACATAGCATAGAGACTTCATGCAACCAATTATGCCACTGTTCGAGCTCTTCATCTGAGTTTGAGGTACAGGAGTTGTCTCTATCCCACGTGTTCCACCCACCTTCAGTGGGATTGATCCAATCTTCATCGCGCACAATTATCTTGTATATCTGATCTAAATCATCATCTTCCACATAATCACGAACCGGTTTAGTGTAGCTCGCTCCTTCATGCAAATGTACTACCTTATCATACATGGGAAAGGATGGGAAGACCTACAATACAATGGTCTTCAGATTAATCACTCATCCACCATTTCAATTAGCTCAAAGTCAGCCAACGCACGCACTCCTTCAATGTCCATTGTTACCCAATACAGGTGCCCCATAGGAATGATCTTCTACTAATTGGCCATGCACAGCTATATAGGAGACCATTGTAATGTAGGTCTTCCCATCCTTTCCCATGTATGATAAGGTAGTACATTTGCATCAAAACCCAAATCTAGGATGACTTGGTCCATTTCATACTCTGTGATCTACACAGTTATCCTCATCTCGCGCCCGGTCTGCTTCTTGTGTTTATCCAGTTTCCTCACAGTGTGTTGTTCTGAAGGGATCTTAGTTTTTCTTGTACAATTTTCAATCAAATCCTGGAGCCCTTCTACTGCCTTCTAATCCCTCAACAGTTTCATACAAGTTTTGAGAAAAGTGGCTAGCAACGAAGGATCCACATCTTGCACTTCATTGTTCCTAGCTGATTTCTCTTAACTATTGGACGTAAAATATTTAGAAAAATTCTTCTTGGCATTCGTAAAAGTTTCCTTTTTAGTAGCCTTGCACACCCATCCTTTGATTTTTGGTTGCTTTCCCTTATCTTCTCATGTGGCCATACCACTATGTGTTATGATATTGATGTTATGATTCTCTTCGCAAGGCTCCACCCTCATCATTTGGATATTTTACGTAGGATGTTGTGTCTTTTTCTCATGCATCTTGGCAATCAACACCGGGCAGTCTTCTATCAAATGTTTGAACTATTTGTAATATTGACAAGATGGATGTGTTTTATTTTGACAGTCACACGCAAAATGTCCAGCTTCACCACAGTTATAACAAATAACTTGTCTGTGACCTCTTCCATCCCCTCCTCCTCTTCCTCTTCCACGACCTTGGAATCTTTGATGTGTTGCACCCACGCCCTAATCATGAGGTCAATTCTCCACCTGCATTTGATATGTAGGGGTTCACTCTGTCATCAATTCATAGCTTCAGCAATTTTTCTCATCGTGTCCAACTGATTTATAGAAGGTACAAAACAAATGTTGTGGTGTCTGAAAAACTTTTACAAGAGATGATAATTATCAGTTGTGTGCTTCCCAGCTATCTGGAAGATAGTGCACCATAATGGTACTCCTGTGCTCGGTCCCACAATATTTTCAGGCTTCAGAGGCACAAGACCTCCTCCAATCAGGTATTTATGATACACAGGGAAAGGATCCTTATCATGTCCCTTGTCATTGCATTTTATACACCAGAATTTAGCACGCACCTGGGGCTAAGCTTCCTTTCATGTTTTCAACCTTCGTAAGTCCATGTGCAGACTTTCCAGCTGCAACTAAATCTATTGTACTCCAACATTCGTATATTGTACTAGATAGGTTTCCAACCTCATTGCGATCTCCACAGCCTCTACTTGCATTCCTATCTTCTACTACTATAATGGTAATCTTAGATGAGGCAACAACAAAGAAATGTACCAGTCTCCTTGTTGATCATATGTGACATTCATATTAGACTATTGGATCAGGCATTTTAGCCTCTAATTGAAATCCTACCCTTTGTTGTATCTCCTTAAAATGTGTGACAGACTGCGCTTGAGACTTAGGCTTCTTTAGCTCATTGTTCAATGTTTATTGAGTCTCTTCCAACGTTGTGCCAGGCTTTTATTGACATAACTTGATATACCAAGTCAGCGCCCTATCCTATAGTGTTGTGACCATCTGTGCTTTCTTTAGATTATCATCAGTGATTTGTTGCGTTGTCCACACAGCATTTGCAACAAACTAGAATTGCTAAGGGTCTTCGCTCCCTACCCCTTTGAAGATCGGCATCTTCATTTCATTTCCATGTTGAATGGTTGAGGCTGAGGTGGAGGTGAAGGTGTAGGTGTATGTGGCAAAGGTGGAGGCAAAGGTGGAGCAGATGGTTGAGGTATCCTCAATATACCCTGACTTACCAACTGCAACAAACTTTGTGGTGTATTCAAAATAGTTCTTTCGTCGTTGCTTGAAGAGCATCCCAATAGCAGATTATATTCAGAGCCTTATTCTCCATTGCTTCTAAAAGTTTTTCTGCTTCACGTAGTCCCAAACATCAAGGTAATGGAATAACCCATTTTTCACACAAAATTATCTTAATCCAAGTTTTTAGAGATTTTAAATACTTACCTCGCAGTCCATTGAAGAGCCTACGCTCTGCTTCACTATAACTGATGGTCGTATCAATCACGAGATCAGTGACGAATCCTCCTATGATACGATCAATCCAATGATCAACAACTTGTGCGATGTTATTGTCTGAAGCTTCAAAGCACCTCACCAGCTCTGGAGTCCACATAATAGGGCTGTCAAGTCTCCACGTACGCTAATTGTCCGGTAATCTAAACAGCCACTCATGCAATTCATAGGGGAAGAAATAGAAAAAGGCTTCGGTCTCATCTATGTACAGGTATCTCTTTAACCATTGTTCCTTGGATAATTGCGGATTTTTGTTCTCCTGAGCTGCAAATGCGTGTATCTTCTGATCGAGCCACTTCTCAATTTCTTTCTTAGTAAGGAACCACTTATTCAACATCACACATTCCTTAGATAGATCTCGGTCCCAGCAATGGAATCATTTGTTGGCTTGATGGGGCCTGACCTAGGTTCATATTTAACTACACCAACCAACAAAGCCCTAAATATTGGCCCTTCCAACAACAACCCACATAGCACAGGTTGTAGTCTAACCCGAAGCAGTTATTGGGGATGCTAGAACCAAGTTTCTGCATTTAGAGACCTATGTGATGGTTTCTTGAAGTTCCACGGCTTAGATATGCCTTCGCGAAGCTTTATCCCTTCTAAATAGACAACTACTACAAATCCAACTAAATGACATACAAATCTTCGCGAAGGTACTTAGTTTTATTTGGTCAATTTAATGTTCTTAAATTGCAAGAATAAATTATCGACCGGAGTTGGTAAACTTATGAAGTGAAAGTACATTATATATGCTAGAAGCCTTTCTTTCAGTTTGTAAGATGATGGTTATATTTGTTTTGGGGATTTTTGTTGTTATTTAGGTTCTTATTAGATTAGAGTTAGATTTCTAAAAATTAATGAGTGAAATTTAAGCTATTGTTAGACTAATCTAACAGGTTGTATCTATATTAAGTATCATTCTAAAACATCTTATGTTAATCATTCTAAAATTATGAACCTATCCTAAACACCTTGCTGCTATAAAACAGAGTATTGAAATTCAAATGATTCTAATAGCAATAAAACGATCCTTTAAAAGTTGTCTGCAAAGTATATACAAATTTTGATTCTAAAAAGCATGAAGGTAATCTTCTAACGCTGACTACATATTTTATACAAGTTTTGACTCTAAAATCATGAAAACAATATTTTAACATTGATTGTAATTAAGCGAAAAACATTGAAGAAACTAAATCATTAAATGACTGTGAATAAATTCAAGTGAAAATGAAATAACGAGATTTAACTGAGTTATAACGAAATGATGAAATAGTGAAGTAAGGAAACTAAGCTAGAACTAAATGACAATGTGATAACAGAAAGTGAAAAAATTAAGTAAACTAAACCTCAACTATCTGTAAGGGCCCTCCACATACAATAGGTGTAAATCACGCTCACATACACATCAAATAACAGAAAGGTAACTTTAATTCAATATGAGAACAAAGGTCTGTTTCACACAATTTCTTCAAAGATTAACTATTACTTTATTCTTATCCTTCACAGAGGATACATATTTATATATAAAATGTGTGCTCAACAGTTTGAGACTTCTATGCTTACAGGTATTTTAACCAATCCTTATTCAAATTTGAAACTTAAATGGTAAAAGCATTATCTCGACGATTTGCTATTTAGAAATCAAATCAAAGAACATGATGCATTCGGACTTCTGTTGCTAGGTGTTTGACCCGTGCCTTTGACCGCACCACTGTATGATTCCTTCAGTGAATTGGCTTGAGCGAATAGGAGGAGACCCATGAGGGGATCGATCCTCAACCACCCATGTGCTTCTTTGCTTCGTTGGTGCACCAGAAGCCTGAAAATCGTGGAGATAGTTGCAGATTTGTAAAATAGTTGTAGAATCATGTTAATTCTATAGCTAATGCAATATTTAACATAATAATAAGGTACATTAATGAATATGAAAAATAAGACATATGAGAGTTCTTACCTTATCAAAATCTATGGTTTTACTGCTTTTATTGAGTTGATACCAATGATGAAAAGAGGAAAATGGAGGAAAAGGGGTGTCAAAATAAAACAGTTATGGAACTCTACAGTTGTACTTATTATGCATAAATATTATAGATCTACCATATTCACACAGTAAATAAGCATTCATTCATATAAAACACATTGCAGATCGAAGATAGATAAACTTGTTAGAAGTAAATAAAAGAACGTAGATACATCATTTTTGGCCCAAAAAAGCCTTTATTAAGTGTAAGCTTTCAGATACAGACTCTTTATCCCTACACACTTAGTTGCATGGGCCCATGTACTCAGCTTGCGGACATACCAAGGTCTCTGTGCACTCAGCTACAGGACCCTTCCCCTTTCGCCTGAGTACAGGAAATAGACCTTTCTTCCCTTAGCACCTTGCTCTTACAATGATGCTTCTTGTTTTCTTCCCCTTCTAAGACTCACTATGACTCAACTTTATATATCCTTCGCTTTACAATACCATGGTTCACGGACCATGGGCGGGTCTCAAAACAACTCTATCACCTACCCAACTAAGGGACTAAAGCCCCTTTGAATTTTCTACTACATTCGCACTCCACTTTCCACATTTCGCAGAAAATTTCCATTTGCTACCACAAGATATTACAAAATTAACTCAAAACTTAACAAAATTGACCCCGGAGACCCCATCCCAACACTCAGTCAATAGTGAGAATAGTTATTGTTTTGTAGGTTGAGCTTAGAGTTGGAGCTATCAATTGTATTTGTTTCTCTATTCAATTGATTAATTCAAAAAGGCTTGAGGGGGTTTTCCTAGTTGGTTTCCCCTAGAAATCACTGTGTATTTTTGGTTTTGATTATTGCATGTCTATGCATGTTCTTCTAAACTATGATTTCCATTCCGTAGATTAGTAGAGTAGAATTGTGTCTCTTGATTTTAGTTTAATTTCTTGGGAAATTGTGATTCTATCAAATTTATACATAAAACTAATTGTGGAAAGAAGAAAACACATACCCAGCAATATATGATAATATTACATTAGAGAGAATCATAATTCAAATGAAAATCCATATTCTGAACATATCATAAGATATCAAACAATTTGTCAGCACTTGCAATAGGCATTTAAAACTATAACAACAATGGCATGAGTAAATGACCCTTTAAATAATCAAATTATTTGAGAATGACTACATAAATAGTCATTGTGCCTCAAAGCATTGAAGTAGGGTTAGTCAAGACATTTGTAGTAAATGAAATACTGATCTAGATTGTGACATTGATAAAAAGTGAGTGGCCATAAATTTAAACTTTATATGACTATGTGAATAAATGTAATGTAATCTAGATATTAATATAATCGCTGGAAATTAGAATATTTCAAAATCACATCCCCAGGACCAAATGTTAGCCTCATACATATGTTAACAATCATTAAGTCCAAATTAGATGTTGATTAAGCATTTATTAAAGGGTGTGTGAAGGAATATTTCATAAGAAAATATGAAATTATTCATAATGAAAGTAGAATTACGCTAGAAGTCTATGTATGACTAAAGATAAGGATAATGAGAGAAGTTAGGGATGAAATCACACAAAATTAGCTTACATATTTGTGGAGACATTTATGGAGATATTGTGGAGAAAAATGTGGAGGAGGTTCAACAAATTAGCCAAATTGGTTGTTTGTTATGAGAACCTCAATTCTATAATATGAGGCCTTATCTTGTGAATTATGTATTATTATTTGTAAGACACAATACAATTAGGCTTAATGCCTTTTCTGACATGTCTTTGTATCTCATAAATTATTTTTTTATTTTTATTAATTTTCTTTAATTGGTATCAGAGCTTTAGGTGGAAGTTGTGGTGATATTTGTGAGAGTCGAGCATGATGCGATGAGAAGCCTCATGGAGTGGTTGCACTGATATTTTGTGTTGAGAAAAGAGTTGTGGTTACTAACTGGTAAAGAGTGTCGGAGTTATGCATTGATGTGGATGAGAAACCAATGAGAATCGATGCATTAAATCCTATAAGAGAAGCATTAAAGTGTTGATAGTGCAGGAGTTAGAGTGTGGAGGTGTATGCAACCTTGCATGGCGCTGATTTTTGTTTGTGGATCAAAGTTTTTGCAGTATTTGACAAATTTTGTAGGAAATAAATATTGGGGTCAAGTTTCACGAGTCCATAGTAAGCCTATTTAATAGGAATAACAAAGTTATGAATCTCCATGATGTTGATCTCCAGTGTGTATGTAAAGTGAAAAATAAGTTGTTGCCGAGTGAGAAATTGATTCCAAAATCACTATTGTTGGAGAGGTTGAGTGCATGTATATTTTCATATTAGTCACAATAATGGTGAAACTGATATCAAGATGGTGATCTGCATCTCTAAGGATGTACACATCCGTGTGAAAATTAGTTGATATGTGAATTATATATCTATCCTACCCTACATTCAGTGATATTTTCTAGTAGAATAGGTGTTTGTCTGAATTTTTTGTGCATCATTTTGCAGGGAAGGAGCGAGGATTTATGTCTAGAAAGGTGTGTCGATGCAGTCAATCATATAATGTTGCACGAGACACCTACCGTTAGTCCTCCAAAATTGTGTTACTTCTAAAAATGTTGGCATTATGATACAAGCATTGTCCTTGATGGAAACTCACTCACAGGTCGGTTCAGATTTGATAAAGGGAAACTCACATTGTAACAGGTCAATTTAGAGGTAACAGGGCAATGGTATAGAAGAACGGGAAGCTGGAACAAAGGACCATAGATCAGAATCAAGAATTTTAAGGAAAATGATGTTTTAAGTCAATTAGTTGTATTTGCAGGTTCATCTTATCCAAGAAATGTATACATGAGGGTTCACAGAACAAAAAGAGCGTATATGTATGCACACACTTTCACAACAGGAAAAGTGCGTATTTATTGGAAAATCAAGGAAATTTAAGATTAAAGAATACCAAGGGTCAATATCATGGTATTATCCCACAATATTGAGCAGAGTAATGGTTATTTGATCCTGTCCAAAAATACCACAGGTTCTAAGTGTTGTTTTGGTTCGAGGTATTGAGAAAGGCCAAAAACTACATGAGGAGAAGATCAAAGGGCTAAGTGTGCAAGTGAAAGGGTTTCCCTGGAATATTCCTATATAAAGTATATTTTATGTTGTAGGGGCTATGATTATGGTATGATCTGAAATATTTTGTGCACCTTGGAAACAATATTGGATCAAGATCATGAGACTTGAAATGATTTATCATTGTCTGATCTAATATTGGTTAGGCTAGATATGATTATTTATGTATGTTTTATTCTTTAAATGTCATGATCTGGGTTTGTATGCAGTATGGAATAGCAGCGAAGTTGTAAGTTAGTATTTGAATATCTATATGTTGGTTTGCCTTGGTGAAGGCGCGTATACACGCAGATTCAACTCTCCCAAGTGGTGTATGCAAAAGAAAAACCTGTTGTTCAGAAATGATTGATTTATCTTATTATTGTTGTTGTGTTACTGTTGTCTTTCAATGATGTCTTCTTAGATCTAAAAGTATAACTAAATGCATAAGGAGATTAAGTTTAGTTGATTGATTGATTAAGTGAGAAGGGTGATGTTTGTGTTGTCTGTTTGGATCTTTGTAATTTGACAGTAGATCTTCATAATGTTATTGGTTAATACAGTTTTGATTCAGAGGTTTCTATGATTCAATAATTTTGGAGGTATACGCAAGTTTGGTTAAAGGAAGTAGTATATACATGCACGTTGACTTCACTGAAGTAACGTATACATTCTGACATATGATTTATGAGGTTACAGTTGGTTCTTATTGATGATGCAGGTTTTTGGGTTCAACACAGTGTTCTGGTGACAGTGATTTCACTGTTTAGATTGACTGATTGTTGGTAGATGCAATTATTGTAGTGGTAATTAATTCTGTGCTTTTGTACTAGGATTATCTAGTCTAAAAATTTATTAAATGTCGTCCCTAGAGGAAGATATAAGGTTGTAGCCTTCTGTAGGTTGGTACTTACGTACTAGTAAAATATCGACTAGTACAAGAGCTAGGGGTTGTAGCTCCCTTCCAGTAGAAGTTGGAGAATGAGAGAAGGTTGTAGCCTTCTGCAGGTGGGTGTCTGCATACTAGTATGAGTCTGCACCAATACAATATTGTAAACAGATTTTTTTGTATATTAAAATGAAGATAGAGACGATAGCAGCAGGTGGTTTTTCTCCCGCAATGGTTTTCCACCTTAAATCTTGGTGTTCATGTGTGTTTCTTATGTGTGATCGTTTATTATGTTATTATTGCTTATAGTTACTATTTAATGAAGTACTAATGCACGGATTAAGTGTCAACACATGATGAATTAACTGAATCATAATTTCTCTGGGTATACGTTAGTTTCCTTAATAACAGTTGCATGCACACACGAGATCACTTCACTGAAGTAGCGTATATAAATCTGATTGTGAAATGAAAAATCATTGAATTGTAAATACTAATTCAACCCCCCTCTCAGTATTATTTCCAACAATTGGTATCAGTGAAGGTCCTTCAGAAGAAGCTTGATCTCCTGAAGGGAGATCTCTCAAGATGAACAATCAGGAAGGCTTGGGATCTATCAGACCACCAATCTTCAAAGGAAACAACTTAGTGAATTGGAAGATAAGAACCAGAGCCTATCTTCAGTCACTTGGAGCTAATGTTTGGGAAATTGTGGAAGGATGATACCAATTTCCAATAGCCATACCTATAGATACATCACGTAATCAAAATTCGTCAAAGTCGTGCATCTCAAGATAGCCAAAGAAATATGGGATAAAATCATTCAGAGCTACGAAGGAGAATCCCAAGTAAAACATGCTAAGCTCCATACTCTCAGAATACAGTAAGAAACTCTCAAAATGCATAATGATGAAAGTATTGCTAGTTATTTTTTTACGAGTAGATGAGATTGTAAATTGTATGAAGAATATGGGTGAAGAAATAAAGGAGGCTACTTTAGTAGAAAAATTTTTGATATCTTTGTCTTCTAAATTTGAGTGAAAAGTATTTTCCATAGAAGAAAAGCAGGATCTTCAATCTATAATTTTTGTTCAACTTCATGGAATTTTAACTGCCTTTGAAATGAGGAAAGGAGGTCCATCAGATATTAGAGAAGTCTCTTTCAGAGCTTTAGCAAAGGGAAAAAAAAAAGGAAGATCTCAATGAATCATGATATATTTCAGAAGAAGATGAGGTAAACTTTGTCAAGAAGCTTCAATGTGGTTCCGTAAGATTCAAAGGTAAGCTACCATTCAAATGTTTTGCTTGTGGTAGAGTTGGCCATTATGCTGCTAAGTGTCCTCATAAAGATAATCATGAAAAGGGAAAGGAGTTTGCAAAGGGTAATAGAAAATAGTTTGTCAATAGAAAAATTTATTATACTCATGAAGATAGTGATGTCATGTCTAATAGTGATGAAGATGAATCTGAAAAAGAATTTAAACTACTCATGGCTTATGTGACGTGAAAGCGAATAAGAAGGGTGATAACGCTCACTATTCCTATGGTGAGGGCATTTTTCGATGATTTTATGGATGCTTTATAAGGCGGAGATTTTATTGAAGAAATCACTCAACTTAAAATCTATTTGGAAGAAAATAATATGGTCATAGACACTTTGACACATCAACTCACTGAAAGAGAAAAGCAAAACGAAAAATTAGAATGTCAAGTAGTGGTTCTAAGAAAAGAACTTGAGAAGACAAAATTTCTTAATCTTAGATTTGCTAAAGGATCAGAAACTTTAGATGAAATCATTAAGGTTCAGTGTTCCCCTCTTATAAATACTGGTCTTGGATATACTGGAGGAACATCCCATTCACAAAAGTTGTCAGCCATCACCAGAAGTTATCTTGATGCAGCAAAGACCAGTGAAAAATGTGTCAATCTTCAGCAAAAGCCTAAAAGTACTCCTTAGGTAAATCATGTTCATTTTACTCCAAGGGTGAACATCAATAGAAGCGTCAACCAAAAGGTATACAATAATAAAATATCTTATGATCACAGAAACTTCTTTAATTGACAACATTCTTCACGTCATAACTTTGGTCATAAGGTTTCTCAATGTGTTGCGTGCAAAACTATCATGATTAGAGAAGCACGAAAACAAAGGAGCGCGACAAGAATCAATAAAAGTTATTATAATTACTTTTCTCCTGTTGAAGATCAAATTGAATGTTCATTTTGCAATAACTTTTCTCATGAATAATCCGAATGCATAAGCAAATTTCAGCCAACAATTCAAAAGGAGAAAACATCACCAAATTACAAGGTATGGAGAAAGAAGGAATTTCAATCAGAAAGATGTGGCATAGATATGTTTGCAGAAGGACATTAAAATCAGTGGTACATTAATGGCGGATGCTCTAAACACATGACAGGTGATAAAGATAAACTCCTTTCATATAATGCCTTAGAAAAAGAAAAGAATGTCTCCTTTGGAAATGACACACCAGCTATCATTAAGGTTAAAGGATCTGTTTATTTGGAAGAAAAGGTTAAAGTTGGAAATTTTATGTATGTTGATGGTTTAAAGCATAACTTGTTGAGTGTCAGTCAAATGTGTGATCATGGAAATGAAGTTGTGTTTCGATCAAACAGATGTGTGGTTCGTGAGCTTGATATAGGAAAGACAGTAAGCAAAGGTACAAGAACTTCAAGAAATCTATATATACTAAAAGGAGGTCAAGACCAATGATATCTAAGAAAAACATAAGAGAACTGGTTATCGCACAGAATATTGGGGCATCTAATCTTTTCTCAAATAAGAAATCAATGCAGAATCAAGGCAATTTGTGATCTTCCAGATGTCAGCATCCCAGAAAATACCATTTGAAAACCATGTCAATTCGATAAGAAAACCAGAGTTCATTTCAATGAGAAATAAGGATCAGTAATTAATCCTCTTGAACTCATTCATACTGATCTGTGTGGGCCAACAAGGAAAAAGTCACTTCATGGAGAAGAATACTTCATTTTATTCATTGATGATTTTTCTAGAATGTGTTGGATTGGTTTACTAAAGCATAAAGATGAATCATTTGAAAATTTTAAAGAATTCAAAGCTTTAGTTGTAAATGAATCAGATCGAAAAATCAAATGTCTTAGATTTGATCAAGGAGGTTAATTCATATTAGATGATTTTTTTTATTTTTGTGAACAAAATGGAATAAAAGGAGAGTTCTCTATTTCCAAAAATCCTCAACAAAATGGTGTGGTGGAAAGAATGAACAGAATAGTTCAACAAATGGTTAGAGCTATGCCTGATGAATCTCGAACTCCTGCCACCTTCTGGGGTGAAGCTACATTTACTGCCATAAATATTCTCAAGAAAGTTAAGGTTCGGGTAAATAGTGATCAAACTCCATATGAACTTTGGTATGGTAAGCCTCCTACTGTAAAACACTTTAGAGTTTTTGGAATAAAATGTTTCATTAAAAAGATTGATGAAAAACTTGGTAAGTTGGAACCCAAAGCAGATGAAGGAATTCTTCTTGGTTATTCATCTAGAAGTAAAGGATACAAAAGTTATAATAAGATACTTTGAAAAATTGTTGAATGCATTGATGTAGTAATTGATGAAGCATGTAGAAATCCAAAACAGATGAAATCAACATAGGAAGATGACAATGAGGAAGACGTGAATGATTTCCCGTATCAAATCAAAATGATATGAAGAAACCAATGAAGCGTCAGAAGAAGACACAACTGAAAGGGAAAAGACTGCATCCAAGTGTTGGGTTGTGTTATATTCTTT
>APFE030590710.1:547026-673814 GCA_000404065.3 Pinus taeda
GCATGTATAAATATGTATTGTACATTGAAAGGAATATAATGAAAAATCAAGCTGGTAGTCTCGGTTTTGAGATCCAGTGGGAAATCTCTGTGTATATGTGTTTTATGGGTTATGCTCTCGCATTTGTTATTTTCTTGTGATTTAGAATTCATATGCAGGTAATTTCTGTACGGGGTTAAAACCTACACCAAGTATGTTCAAAAGAATCATCTAGAATCTCAAATTCTAGGAGAAAAAGGGTCTGGAGTACAGATAAGAAGAAATATTGCAAGAAATTCTAGTTATCTAGAATTATTATCCTCCATAGAACCAGAAAATGTTAATGAAGCTAGCAAAGATGAATGTTGGGTTAAGGCCATGGATGAAGAACTTGACCAAATTGAAAAGAATGATACTTGGGAATTAGTTTCTAGACCTTGTGATAAAAATGTTATAGGAACAAAATGGATATTCAAGAATAAGTTAAATGAAAATGGAGATGTTATTAGAAAAAAGCCAAGACTTGTCTGTAAAGGGTATGCTCAACAAGAAGGTATAGACTTTGAAGAAATTTTTGCACCTATTTCCAAACTTGAAGCCATAAGAATGTTTCTTGCTCTTTCAAATTTTCAAAAATTAAAAGTATATCAAATGGATGTAAAATCGGCATTTCTTAATGGAGATTTAGAAGAAGAAGTTTATATTGAACAACCAGAAGGATTCATTCTAGGAAATGATGCAAAACTTCTATGAAATCTCAAAAAGGCTCTATATGGAATGAAACAAGCTCCAGGGGCCTGGTATTATAGTCTTGACAAATATCTACAACAATAAGGTTTCACAAAAGGATCTGCAGACAATAACTTATACACAAAGAATGAGAATGATAAACTGCTAATTATTGTTGTTTATGTTGATGATATCATCTTTGGTGGCAATGAAGAATCTATGAGTCAAAACTTTGCTTCGGTTATGCAACAAGAATTTGAAATGTTCTTACTTGGTGAACTAACTTATTTTCTTGGTATACAAGTATAGCAAACAAAAGATAGTATTTTTCTTTCACAAACTAAATATCTCAAACAGATTCTAAAGAAGCACAGAATGGAAGATTCTAAACCAGTATGTACTCCAATGGTAACAGGATGTAGTCTCAGTTCTAATGATGAATCACCTACAGTGAATCAACCAGCATACAGATCTGTGATTGGAAGTCTACTTTATCTAACAAGTACTAGACTAGATATCATGCATGCAGTAGGAATTGTTGGAAGGTTCCAAGCAAATCCAAAGGAATCACATCTTTAGGTTGTAAAAATAATATTCAAATATCTCCAAGGAACTCAAGCATTTGGTCTATGGTATCCTAAAGATACAGTTCTCACTCTTCATTCATATACAAATTCGGATTGGGCAGGAAATGTTGATGATCGAAAAATAACTAGTGGAGATGCATTCTATATGGGATCACAGTTAATGTCTTGGTTCAGCAAGAAACAAAGTTCAATTGCCTTATCTATTGCTGAAGCAGAATATGTGGTTGTTGCATCTTGCTGCACACAACTACTTTGGATGATGCAAACATTGTAATATATTCCAATCAAATGTTCTCCACCCATCTCCATTCTATGTGATAATACAAGTGCCAATAGTATTTCAAAAAATATTGTCATGCACTCCAAGACCAAGCACATCCCCATTAAGTACCATTTTGTACGAGAACAAGTGCTTGAACAAAAGGTTAAATTGGAGTATGTTCCCTCCAAAGAACAGGTTACTGATATATTTACCAAACCGCTTCCCAGAGAAACATTTGAATATCACAGACAAAAGCTGGGAGTATTTTCTGCATCATCCTGCTGTTAAATCCTATTTTCAGAGGAATGGTTCATATACATGGGTTTCATGAAGAAGAATCATGTATATACGTGAGTTTATATGGCTGCAGGAGCGTATATGTTTTTTCCTGATAGAAAAATAGTGGGTCAGACTCAAAAATAGCTTCTGACATGGATGTTCAATCTGATATTGATGGTTACAGTCTGCTGATATGCTTTGTTCATTATTTCTTATTTGACTGATGAAGATGCCTTAATGAATGATTTGTTGACAATGCACAAGTAGCACAAGTTCAGGGGGAGCATTAGCCTTCAAAAACATTATACATTGTTGACATCATGGTTGTTGAATTCAGCAATGGTTTCAGATATTCATAGCATTTGTTGTAAAGGTCATGTAAAGGCCTATGATGTCATAATATGTCTCTTTCTGTCATGGTTTATTAATGAGTCGTTTTGGACATATGATGTAATTTTTACTCCCACTATGCATGGGAAGGATAAGGTAATAATTGCAATTATTTAGTCATGTATGAACATTTGGTATATCCCCACTTGGTTGGGTGAGTGGTGTATGTATGAGTCATTGGTTATAGGAAGGTCATACTCACATAGTTGACTTATACAGTCATCTTATTCTTTTGAAAAATATCTCTGCATACTCTGCATGTACACAGGGGGAGCGTGGATAGCATAGTGTATCTCGAAAGGGGAGAATATCTTGGTCCACCCTTTTC
Organism: Pinus taeda; assembly: GCA_000404065.3. Taxonomy (NCBI): domain Eukaryota; kingdom Viridiplantae; phylum Streptophyta; class Pinopsida; order Pinales; family Pinaceae; genus Pinus; species Pinus taeda. The sequence goes on from APFE030590710.1 coordinate 549,581, forward strand.
CCTTGATTTCAAAGGGGGAGAGTATTTTAGTGTGTTTCTTGATAACTCTAACAATTTCTGCAGCTTGAAGTAATCAACACCAATATGGTTTCCATCAGTCCAAAGGGGGATATTGTTGGCATTATGATACAAGTTTTTCCCTTGATGGAAAATCACTCATAGGTCAATTCATATTTAATAAAGGGAAACTCACATTGTAACAGGTCAATTTAGAGGTAACAGGGGAATGGTACAGAAGAACAGGAAGTTGGAACAAAGGACTACAAATCAAAATTAATAAGTTGAAGAAAAAGGATTTGTTAAGTCAGTTTAAGTTGTATATGCAGGTTCACCTTATCCAAGCGGAATTGTTGGGATGGGGTCCCCTAGGGTCAATTTTAGGGAAAAAGCCCAACTTTTATTGTATAAAATGTAAATTCTCCACAAGTTATGGTCATGGAGCGTGTATATAGTTAAAGTGTCATTAAGGGTTTTACCCTTCTTTTATGTAAGTTGAGTCGGTTTTTTGAAGGTCTACCCATGGTCTGCAGACCATGGGATTATATAAATAGGTGTTTCTTAGGATGTCTAAGGCAAGTACTGATGATGAAGACGAATGTAATGGGTCAGTAAGAGTAAGAGTGAAAAAATCTTATAGTAGAAGGAAGGCTCTACAGTTGTGTGCGCAGAGGCCTAGAGTAGAGTCTGCAATTAAGTGCGGGGACCCCTGCAGCTAAGTGCGTAGGGAATTCTTGAGTCTGTAAGATTGAACTGATTATCAATAAAGAAGATTGTTGCAAAAATACTTGTGTTATCTCTTTACTTTTGTTATATGAATGTGCCTTATGTTATAATGGGTTTATGAAATAATGATGTATTGATGCGTGACTTTACATGATTTATTTTAATACATGAACACAATTACTGTTAATTGTTTATGCGAAGAATATCTTGTTGTATGTTGAAGTTATTGAACACTTAAGCCGATCGAATTAATTACTAGGTTATAAGTCATCTATGATGCACGTAAGTATTTGACCCACCTATTTAGGGTCCGCAAAGGACATTCATAACCGTTCATGAAGGTATAGAAACTGATTAAAGGGAGTTACATCAATAAGCCTTAAAGGCTTATCGATCTTCATGAAGGTAGATTTAGGGCATAAAATGACATCACGCTCATCTCTGGGTGCAGAAACTTGGTTCCAGCATCCCCCCATACTACTTCGGGTGAGACTTCAATCTGCGCTCCACAGGTTGATGCCAAAAGGGCCAGTAGTGTAGGGATTTGTTTGGTGAATCTAGCTCTGAACTTGGGTCAGGACCCAATAAGCCAACAAATGGTTCTATTTCCAAGACTGGGATCTGCATAAATAGATGTGTGATGTCACATCATAGGAATCCAACTAAGAAATAAATTGAGAAGTGGTTGGATAGAAATATCCATGAATTTGCAGCGCAAGAAAACAGAAATCCATGCCTAACGAAAGAATAGTGGTTGGATAGATACCTATACACAGAGATACATGAAATATTCCTCTGCATCTTCCCGATCGATGAGTGGATCGCTAAATTGGCAGATGTCTAAGGAAGATGGAGGTTTGACGGTCCAATAGTGTGGACCTCGGAGCTAATGCAGAGGTTAGAAGCTTTTGAAGATAAAATTGCACATGCCATCGATCATTGACTTGATCAGGTCATAGGAGGATTTGTGACAGAATTCACAGTCGATACCTCGGTTAGCTAAAGTGAAGCAGAGCGACGCTTCTTCAAGGGACTGCGAGGTAAGTATTTAAGATATTTGAATACTTGAATTAAAATTCTCTTGTCTGAAAAGCGAGTTATGCCATTACCTTGATGTTTGGAGCTACGCGAAGTGGAAATTTCTTCAGGGATAGAGGGAGGACAAGCCCTTAATATAGCCCGCTGATTGAGCCTCCTCTAAGTGACGACGAGGGAGCAACACAGTCTTCACCACAGAGCATTGTCTAGTTGATAAGGCAAGGGTTCCCGTGAATACCTCATCCATCCACACCACCTCCACCTTCACCTCCACAACATACGCCTTCGCCCACACTGCCACCACCCCCACCACCCTTAAATTTGTTGAATATGATGAAGTTGCCCATTTTCAAGGGCTTGGGAAATGAGGACTTGGACCAATTTTGGTTCGTTGCAAAGGCCATTAGGACAACACAGAATATTATAGATGATCATATGAAAAAAGTGTAGTTGGTTACTGCTCTACAAGATTGTGCGTTGACCTAGTACATTAAGTATTTCACTGATAACCGATAGCGCCATTAGCGGACACTCAGACTGATCTGAACAAGGAGTTTGATATGCCTAAGTCTGAAATGCAATCAGTAGTGGGATTCAAGGAAATTACGTTGAGGGTTGGTGAAACGCCATGGGAACTAGATCAGTGACTGAAGTGTGGAATCCGCGAAGCCAATATGAATCTCACATACAGTCAGCACCAGGATTGGTTTATAGTCACTCTCCTTCCCCACTTAAGAATTGCCTTGTCACAGCAAAAGATAGGGACTCAGGCAGAAGCACTAGAAATCGCAATGCGGTTACATGAGACATCGATCCTGGACGTGGCGTTGGGAGTTTAACAAATTCATATGGAGTTGCAAAATATCTACGTAGAGTTTCAAAGCTTGAAAAAGGAGAGAGCGGCTTGGCCTGAGGTGTGCGAAGAAGTTTGGTGCCTCAAGTGTAAGAACCAGGAGCATGATAAGGATCACTGCCCTATTTTCGCAAATTATATGGCAGGACGAGGGCCAATGCCCCTGAGGAAGGAAAATCAAGTTGGAACAAGTACAAGGCCCGTGTCGTGGTGCATTATCTGTCAAGTAGTAGGAAAACATGTAACATACAATTGCCACTTACTACAAAAATGTGTACAGACGTCGCAACAGTTATTTTGAAACTTCTATAAGTCGGTAGATCATGATGAGCGTAACTATTGTAGCTATGAGTTAATGATGGAAAGTACACCCGCATATCGGATGCAAACAGAAACTTGGCCTCTAGATCAAGGCACTAGGGGGGCACATGGAGGATATCAAGGACGTGGATGGGGCCGAGGAGGAGGAGGACTTGGTAGAGGTTGAGGACAAGTTATTTTCTACAATTGCAGAGTGCCAAGACACTCTGCGCAGGAGTGAACAAGCCAGACATGACCATCATGGTGGTATTGTACTCAGTTTGACCACACAATAGAGGAATGCCCTATACTGCTAGCTAATATTCAGGAGAAGAATGCATAGCCTCAGCAACCTACCCAGAATCTACATATGATGAGGGTTGAGCCCCGTGAAGAAGATCCCAATGTGAATATTGTGTTGCAAAGTGGGATGATGATTGGTGATGATAAAGGAAGCAACCTGAAGAAAGTGAGTGGGTTCACAAGGCTCCAGAAAAGGAGGTGGGATTTGATCTGAAAACACGAGGGAAACATTCATGGAAGCAAAGCAAAGCTTCACTGAGGCCTCTACCTCGGGAAGTCAGGATAATTTATTTGAAGAAGTTGACCCCTCTATGCTTAACACTTTTTTGGAGCCTTGTATGAAGCTGTTGGGTGACAGAAGGGATATGAAATGGTGATAAGAACTGATAAAGAGGTGTGTTGGTAAGGAAATTGCTCCTAAAGGCCACTGCATAGTCAGAAAGATAGGCAAACACAAGACAAGAAAAGGGCGTGAGATGAGGCTCACTACACAAACAGGAGAGTATGAAATGGACCAGGTCATTCTGGATCTGGGGTTAGATGTGAATGTTTTGCCGAAACAGACATGGGAAAGAATGGGGAGACCTGCATTGCAATGGTCTCTAATTCAATTAAGAATGGAAAACCAACATAATATTATCCCTATGGGAAGATTTCATGGAGTAAGAATAGACATAGAAGGGTGTGAGCGCGTTGGCCGATTTCAAAGTGATCGAGATTGTTGTCAATAGATCCTTGGAATCGATTGGGATATTGACATGAATGGGGTAATCAATCTGAAGAAGCGGACAATGTCATTTGAGAGGAAATTGCTCCGTGTTGTAGTACCTTTCGACCCTGCAGAAGGGTCGCACTATACTGAACCAGTACATGATTATGAGGAAAGGGATGATGATTTGGACCAGATCTACAAAATAATTGTGTGAGATCAAGATTGGGTTAATATGATCATTGATGGATGCATTGTATGGGACCACAAAAGTTCCTGTACATCATATTCAGATGAGGAATTGGAACACTAGCAGACTAGATTACACAAAGTATCCACGCTGCATTATAATATGATGACTAAATCGTTGTGTTGTGTATCATCGAAGGTAATAAGTTTTCCTTATTATGATGGTCTAACTGATGTAGATAAAATTTTGGATGCATTTGAAAAGGAAGTGCTTGAGAAGCATCGCTTCCAAGCAATCGATTTGGCGATGCACACTACGCCCACAAGATGGTGGGGTACGCATAAAGACAGTTTTGATGGGTGGCACTAGTACAGAAAAATGAATAGATTGCGATTTGGTCACCCAAAAGTTCGGTTAATAGAGAAATATGATGGAAGGAATTATCTACACAATCATTTAGCAAAATGGACTGACGTTTATGGAACAGAGCCGCAACCTGAGTGGGTGCATTAATTTTATCACACTTTGGATGTAATACCAATGAATTGGTACCTGGAAATAGAGCTTTGCCACGGCACTGAAGAGTGGGACATTTTGAGACAAGGATTCTTGATGACATTCATCTTTGAGGATGGGTTTGAATGCATTGATAAGGCATCGCAGGATGTTAAGGCAGCGATATTCAGAATACCGTAGGATCCTTTGGACTTGATTCAACCAGATTGGAGCACCCAATTGCGCCATGCACTGGAGTGCTATAATGTGACTATTGAAGATGAAGAGGAGGATCCAAGGAACATTAACATCCCAGAGGCTGAAGGCCACCACAAAGTTGAACGATCGAAGATAGAGAATCTAGATATCATTGTGCCACTAAAAACTAGACAAGTAAACATTGGCACAGAGGCGGAACCAAAGTTTGCGAAGATAGGGGACTACTGGGATGATGCTACGGTGGACAAGGTGGCTGAGTTGCTCTGTGAATATTGGGATTTGTTTCCCACCAAATTTTTGAACTTGAAAGGCATCATAGGTGATTGGGAGTGATGAAAATAACTTTGAAAGCAGATGCAAATCCTGTTAAGTAGAGGCCATATTGCCTCAATCCCAAATACAAGGAAAAGGTCTGCCTGGAATTGGATAAGATGCTTGCAGTAAGTATTATAGAACCAGTGGAGGATTCTAATTAGGCGAGTCCAATGGTAGTTCAGGAAAACAAGCAAAAGGATAAAATAAGGATTTGTGTAGATATCAGGAAGATCAACGATGCTTGCGTTCATGATCCGTTTCCAACTTTGTTCACAGATGAAGTATTGGATAATGGTGGTGGGCAAGAGGCCTATTCATTCACTTATGGGTTCTCTAGAGACCATTAGATAAAGATCAAACCAGAAGATAGGAGTAAGACTACCTTCGCAACTGAGTGGGGATGCTTTCAGTATATGGTAATGCCTTTTGGACTTAAAAATGCATCGGTGGTCTTCTCGCACGTAGTCATCGCGGCGTTCAAAGAGTTCATTCACAAATTTTTGGAGGTATATTTTGATGATTGGACAGTGTTTGGACTAGTAAATTTCCATGTAGCCAGCTTACGCTTAATATTGGATACATGTCGAAGGTATTGGATTGCACTAAACTTGAAAAAAATCTTATTTTGCCTCCCTTTCATAATTTTGTTGGGTAATGTGGTATGCAGGCAAGGATTAATGGTGGATCTTGCTAAAATCACAGTTATAATCAACTTCGAGGAGCCAAGGAGTGTTGAGAAACTGCACGCAGCACTAGGTCATACAGCATACTATCTGAAGTTCATCAAAAGTTATGCTCAGATTACCATGCCTATGAAAAAGCTACTGAAAAAGGACGCTACATTCTATTGGAGTAAAGAAGGTCAGGGGAGTCTGGATGTATTGAACGAGAAAATGGTCACCACATCGATCCTAGTCTTCTCGGATTGGAAGAAGGAATTTCATTTGCATGTGGATGCATCATGTATTGCATTAGTAGTGCTGACATAGGCCGATGAAGGAAAATTGGATCACCCTATAGCGTTTGCAAGCAGGAAAATTTCTAAGGCTAAAAAGAATTATTCAAAAACCGAGCATGAAGGGTTGGCTATGGTATACGTGCTCCAAAAGTTCTAACATTACCTGCTAGGTGGACATTTTAAGATGTACATAGACCATTCTGCATTAAATATTTAGTCAATAAGCCTGTGTTGCGGGGGGGGATATGCAGATGGTTGTTGTTGTTTCAGGAGTATTTTTTCGAGGTGATTGTGAAGCCAGGAAGGTTGAATGCAGGGCCAAATCATCTATCACACATTGAAACATGAGAGAAGCCCACCAATTTGGAGGAGGGTTTGTCTAACATGTAGCTCTTCACACTACGCATAGCAGATAATCACTTTGCAAACATTATCCACTTCCTGACTATAGGAACGGCACTAGAGGGATACACACGTCAACAGAAGAAAGAATTGGTAGTTCGCGTGGTAGACGTTTCATTTATTGCAGGGAATTTGTACAATATGGGGTCGGAAAAAATACTACGACGTTGTGTGCCTGATTTTGAATGAAATAGTATCCTCATTGAAGCTCATGGAGGAGTCGCGAGAGGCCATTATGCAGGAAAAGCGACAGCACATAAGATTTTATGCGCTAGGTTGTGGTGGTTGGCACTGCATAAGGATTCCAAAGCATATTGTAGGGCATGTGATGTATGTTAGAGAAAAAGCAGTCCATCATGAAGGGATGAGCTACCTTTGAATCCGCAAGTGTCATTGCGTCCATTTGAGAAGTGGGCAATCAATTTTGTAGGGCCAATTCAACCTTGAGGCAAGAAGACAAGTGCATGGTATATCATCACCGCAATCAAATATTTGACCTGGTGGGTGGAGGCACAACCTATGAAGGATTGTATAGGGAAAACAGTAGCGAAATTCTTGTTTGACTATGTGTTGACCAGGTTTGGTTGCCCAAATATTTTGATGAGTGATCGCGGTAAACATTTTCTCAATGAAATGATCTGCTCGCTAACAGAGGAGTTCCAGGTTTATCATTAGAAGAGTATGCCATGTAATCCTTAGGACAATGGGACGGTTGAGGTGTTTAATAAGATATTGGAGAATGCATTGACAAAGGTTTGCAATGCACAGAGGATGATTGGGACGTGCGTGTACTAGCAGTGTTATGGGCTTATAGAACTACATGTAAGAAACTTATTGGTCAGACACCTTTTAGGTTGGTCTATGGCGTAGAAGCTATAATTCTTATGAAGTACGTTGTGCCTAGTCTACGCATAGCGACTTTCACAGGAATGACAAACCGTGGAGCTTTAGAAGAGAGGCTCGCGCAGCTGACAGAGCTTGAGGAAGATAGGTTTTTGGCTGGATTCCATCAGCAGGTTCAGAAGAAACATGAAAAATCTTGGCACAATCGACACATCAAATTGTGCACCTTCAAGGTAAATGATTTAGTTTTATTATATGATAGTAATTTTGATAAGTTTCCAGGAAAATTTCAGATGCACTGGTTGGGGTCATATGTTATCAAAGAGATTACAGATGGTGTAGTAGTTCATCTCGTGAAGTTGAATGGAGATCCATTTCCGAGAAGGGTAAATGGAAGTTGATTAAAGCCATACACCGGGGATCCGGCCCAATGACTACATGATGGTAGAAAAGTCTTAGCGCTCCAAGCAGTTGCAAGGAGGCACGGGACTATAAACTACACTACCTGGTTTGTAGAATTACATGACAAGGGGTCTGCGTGAAACAGGATGGTGCCACAGTACCAGAAAAAGCACGAAGGGAGTCACGCTATAGGGGGAGAAACCGCACAACGGAGCCAGAAAGTTATTGTTACCATCACTGTTCATGATTTGACAGTGAGGAGACGGTTAAGAGGAATGGGGGGCTACATTTAAGGCATTTAACGTTGAATTTAAGAGTGAAATCTTAGGAAATATGCCGCCAATATACCATTTATGGATAGATTTTGGGGGGGAATGGTCGAATTTGAATTTGAATTCGCCTATAAATTGCATATGTTCATCCAACAAAAAACACTTTACATCCTTATAATTTATGTGTTTTGATGTCTAGAGTGCATGAATCACGAGTATTTTGAAGCTTTGATCGCAAGCCCCGCATTTGACAAGTTGTCTGAGTTAGATCGGAAGGTCATTACTGATATCATGTTAGGACCAGGTCCTGCTGAAACCGCTAGTACTAGAGGAACTATCACCTCTGAGGGAGCTTCTCCAGAGGTGATGAGCATGGAGGTTCCAACTGCAGTGCCTATGGCATCGAGGTCTCCTAGATCGAAGCCTACGCCAGTAAGGGAGGTCCCTAAACCAAAGAAATATAAGTAAAATAATCATGTGCCAGTGTGCAAGTCACTGAGGAAGCATGTCGCTACACAGGCCCAGAGAAAAGAAAAGTCGAGCGTGAAAGAGAAGGGGAAAGTGGTTGATCTAGAGGTTGAGGTGGGCACAGAAGATATAGACACCGAGGGGGTGGACCCTATATCTAATTTTGCAGAGTATATCCCTCCACGTAAGGGAAAAGTGAAGGTCCATAAGGACTCAGATGCAGGGAAATTCCTCCTCAATACACCTCTATTACCGGAAAACCTAACCTTTGAAGGTCCACGCTTAGCGCGGATCCCACATTTGAAGCTAGAAGATTGGGATTTGGAAGACCACAAGCGGTTCCCCCACCTTACTATAGACACCTGCATGAAGAGGGTCTTCTACAAAGAGTCTGGTGTCACTGTGTTGGAGCCTGTGGAATGGATTTGTGGAGTGAACCAGTCAGGGTTGTTGAACCTATAGTGGGTGCCCCACTACCACCACTCCACAATAAACCTGATCATCATTAAGCAGTTGTTTTTCCTGGTGCATGATGGGTGCTTGTGGCTGAACGCGTCGATCCCCATCACCGATATGTTGATCCATCGGATCACGCTATTGCCACATTCTGGGTTAAATCCATCCAAGGAGTTTGGCAGAAAGATGAACAAGCGTGACCTCGTGGAGAAGATGAAGGACAAGTTCAAACTTGTCAAGAAGTCCTGCGGGTACTCGATTACCTCAATTACTAACCTTGTGGTAAAGGTTTCCACACATATTTTGGCTGGCAAGGTTATGAGAAAGTGTCACGCGAATGAGGTATCGGCACCAATGGTTTCTTTGGCAGCATAGTGCACGGAGGGCATACATTTCAACTAGGCATGCTACTTGTGTAGTGAGTTCCTCGTGAACTGTAGATAAGTGCAGGACAAGAGTAAAACATTCCACTATTCATGGTTGTTGCTCTCGATTGTGCTGCTCGCGTGGGATTTGACGGAGGACGGCCAATTTCCTCCCATAGAGAAATATTTGTCAGAGGCTGCAAAATTTCCATCTCTGTGGGCCACAAAAGATGTTGCGCGGGTCATAGAGACCAAAGTTCATCAACCAGAAGCCGCGGTTGTCATCAACCGTGTTTGAACAGCTTTTACGGTACTAGGTGTTCAAAGTTGACTTCCACCGCGTATACATCTGAGCGCAAAAGGATCTGGAGAAAAATTGTTTTGACCTACCCTACCTCACTACTGATGACGCTATCGAGGAGGTCATCAAGCATTGGCCAAGAGATTGGCATTCTCCTTCTGATTTGGTCATAGGCACCAGTAAGTCCGCGTAGAAGAAGAAGAAGGACACGGCCAAATAGAAGGTTAAGAAGTTTGCTAAGAAACGAAAAAAATAGGCTGAGGAGAAGGCTAGGGTAGAAGCGGAGTGCGCCGTGAAGAAACAGGTAGAGCAGGAAGAGCGTGGCTCTAATCGGAGTGATAAGTGTCCATCGCCCCAAACGAAGGAGGAAGAATAGTTAGGGTGGGGTGGCAGTGGCCAGGAGGAGCAGGAGAGCACTCCCTTCTAGATCAAAAGATATAGAGAACAAGGAAAGGAGGTACCATGGAAGAAGTCGAAGGTGACAAATCTATCGTTGGATCCTATCACTTTAACAAACATCGACCTGAATGAGATAGGTGATAAGGTGTGGGATACCACCGTAGAACTTCTGCAACAGTTTGAGCAACAACAAAAGTAGGCTCTGAGCACCATACAGAAGGATTTACGTAGGCTACAGATCCAAGCCAATAGGATTCAGATAGGCGTAGGGCAGAGTAGCATTGCATCAACAAGTTTGGCACTAGGGACCACTCAAGTAGCAGAGATGGTCTAGTCACTGTATCTTTGGGTAGTCACACTACTAGATGGATCTTTGAGTTTGGAGGCAGCCGCTAACAAGGCTATTTTCAACTCTCTAAATAACATCGGCCTCAATTTGGGCACACTCCCCAGTGAGTTTCTTCACATGCTGCAAACAGGTGTGATAGCAGAAATTAAGGCCTGGGAGCAACACACACTGAGCCTTATTAGCAAATACAGAGTCAACAACGAACAGATGTTCATTGAGAAATCAGAGGTGCTGGAGGCACAGAAGAAAGTTCAGGCACAGAACAACTAGCTTGCAGCCACGGTGGCAGAAGCCTGTAGAATTGTACCTAAGCTGCATATACCAGAGAAAGCGTTGTTGGAGGCGAAAATCAAAAATTTGGCTGCAGGTGTGTGCGACGCAAAGACAGAAATGGCTCAAGTTTAGTTTTAGCTGAACTTGAAGATCACAAAATTAGAGTTGAAGTCACAGCTTTCAACTCTACCAGAGGTCATAGAACAGCACCAAGCCACTGTGAAGGATGGAGTTGCAACAGTGGATGTCGCAGTGGTAGACTACACCGTGCTTTTTGAGCAAGCAATGGAGGTAGTCACAGATATGCACGAAGATCCCACCCTGCAAGCCTTGAATACACAAGCTCACGAACTCCAATAATAGTATGATGAAGTCAGAGCAACGATGCACACTGTTGCTACCGCACAACGCCTTGCTAAGTTGCAGGAGGCCAGGCAGCTGGAAGCAGTGTAAAAGAAAGTGGTGGTCCTCATGTCCAGATTGGGGCCTTCGCTGGATGAGGCCTAAATTATCTCTACCAACATTCCCAATAATTTGGCAAGCCTACAGAGCACGCAGCATAAAATCAAGGAAGACAGTGCAGGACTGGCAACATAGCAGCTGGTGGAGTAGATCAAACAGCCAGCCACGCAAAGCATAGTTGAAGTGGCAATGGCACAAGTAGAGTTGGGGGGTCTTCGCAGTAAGATCTCCACGCCAGCAGAGTGACTCGAGGGCAAGTCATGATCTTTGTGTTGGGGGCCTATTGGGATGGGGTCCCCCAGGGTCAATTTTAGGGCAAAATCCCAAGTTTTGTTGTATAAAATGTAAAGTCTCTGCAAGTTGTGGTCGGGGAGCATGTAGATAGTTAAAGTGTCATAAAGGGTTTTACCCTTCTTTTATGTAAGTTGAGTTGGATTTTGAATAGGTGTGTCTTAGGATGTCTAAGGCAAGTACTGATAATGAAGATGAATGTAATGGGTCAGTAGTAGTAAGAGCAAAGAAGTCTTAGAGTAAAAGGAAGGCTCTACAGTTGTATGCATAGAGGCCTAGAGTAGAGTCTGCAACTGAGTGTGCAGACCCCTACACCTGAGTGCGCGGGGAAGTCCTGAGTCTATAAGATTGAACTAATTATCAATAAAGAAGATTGTTGCATAAACGCAATTATTGTTAATTGTTTACGCACAGAATATCTTTTTCTATGTTGAAGTTATTAAAAACTTAAGCCGATAGGAGTAATTACTGAGTTATAAGTCATCTTTGATGCGCTTAAGTATTTGACCCACCTATTCAGGGTCCGCGAGGGACAGTCATAACCATTCGTGAAGGTATAGAACTAATTAAAGAGAGTTACATCGATAAGCCTTAAATTCTTATCAATCTGTGCGAAGGTAGTTTTAGGACATAAAACAACATCACACTCATCTCTGGGTGTGAAAACTTGGTTCCAATATCCCCCCATACTGCTTCGGGTCAGACCCGCAGGCCGATGCCGAAAGGGCTAGTGGTGTAGGGATTTTTTTGGCCAAACTAACTTTGAACCTAGGTGAGGACCCACTAAGCCAACAAGCATATACACACAGGTTCATAGAACAAAAGAGCGTATGCGTATGCATGCACTTTCATAAGAGGAAAAGTGTGTATGTTTTCGAAAATCAAGGAAATTTAAGATTAAAGAATACCATGGTATTAGACCATAATATTCAGCGAAGTAATAGTTATTTGATCTCGTCCAAAAATACCATAGGTTCTAAGTGTTGTTTTGGTCCGAGGTACTGAGAAAGGCCAAAAACTATATAAGGAGGAGAGGATCAAAGAGCTGAGTGTGCAAGTGAAAGGGTTTCTCAGGAATACTTCCATCTAAATTATATTTTATGTTGCAGGGGCTATGATAATGATATGATCTGAAATATTTTGTGCACCTTGGATACAATGTTGGATCGGGATAATGAGACCTAAAATGATTTATCATCGTATGATCTGATATTGGTTGGGCAAGATCTAATTACTTATGCATGTTTTATTCTTTAAATGTCATGATTTGGATATGTCTGAAGTCTGGAATAGAAGCGAAGTTGTAAGTTAGTATTTGTAGATCTATATGTTGGTTTGCCTTGGTGAAGGCATGTATACACATAGGTTCGACTCTTCCAAGTGGCGTATGCAAAACAAAAACCTGTTGTTCAAAAATGATTGATCTATCTGATCAGTGCTATTGTTTTACTGTTGTTTGTCAATGATGTCTTCTTAGATCTAAAAGTAGAACTGAATGCATAAGGAGATTGAGTTTGGTTGATTTATTGATTAAGTGATAAGGGTGATCTTTGTTGATGTCTTTTTGGATCTTTGTAATTTGACAGTAGATCTTCAGAATGTTACTGGTTAATACAGTTTTGATTCAGAGGTTTTTATGATTCAGTAATTTTGGAGGTATCTGCAAGTTTGGTTAAAGGAAGTAACATATACACGCAAGTTTGCTTCACTGAAGTAGTGTATACGTTCTGACATATGGTTTGTGAGGTTACAGTTGGTTCTTATTGATGATGCAGGTTTCTAGGTTCAACACAGCGTTCTGGTGATAGTGATTTGACTATTCAGATTAACTGATTGTTGGTACATGCAATTATTGTAGTGGTGATTAATTATGTGCTTATGTACCAAGAGTATCCAGTTTGAAAATTTATGAAACGTGCCCTAGAGAAAGAGAGAAGGTCGTAGCCTTATGTAGGTCAGCGCCTATGTACTGGTAAACATATCGACTAGTACAAGAGCTAGGGAGTTGTAGATCTCTTCCACTAGAAGCTGGAGAACGCAATAAGGTTGTAGTCTTCTACAAGTGGGTGCCTGCATACTAGTATGAGTCTACACCAGTACAATATTGTAAACAGATTTTCTGTATATTAAAAAGAAGATAGAGATGACAGCAGTAGGTGGTTTTTCTCCCACAATGGGTTTCCACCTTAAATATTGGTGTTCATGTGTGTTGCTTATGTGTGATGGCTTATTATGTTATCACTGCTCATATTTATTGTTTAATAGAGTATTGATGCACTGATTAAAGATCAACACATGATGAATTAACTGAATCATAAGTTCTATGGGTATACGTTGGTTTCCTTAATAACAATTGCGTGCACATGCGAGTTCACTCCACTGAGTAGTGTATATAAATCTGATTGTGAAATGAAAATTTATTGAATTGTAAATATTGACTCACACCCCCTCTCAGTATTATTTCCAACAAGAAATCCACATTGTCATTGGATTTCATGAATTATATAAATAACATTGTACTGCAGAGCTAGAAGGGAGACCAAAGCTACACAAATGCCCTAATTGCTATCAATCTGCTATTTTGAGCCTACTTTGATGCTAGCATTCCCTTCAATATTGGAGCTTGATGCACTTCCTTCAGATGCGTCACTTAAAGTTTATGAGTCAATGAGGTCAAGGGTGATTTTGATGAAGCTCTATTCTCTCAATTAGCCAAGGGTGATTTTTCCTTACCATAAGAGTCAAATCAAATCAAAATTTATGTGGAAGCGACGAGTTGTCAATGTTCGTGGACGAGGCCTATTTATAGTTTGTTGTAATATGTAGTTTGTAGTTGCATGGTGGATGGATAGAATTGCATTGAATCAAGATTTGATGGCCAGATTTTTCGTTGTTTAGATTAGCCTTCGACTCCAATTCATTATGCTTGGTGGTAAACTATAAAGCATTTTTGTCTGCATAAAGTATAGTTGGACAGAGACCATGCATTTTTAAGACTTGAAAGTTGCATAAATATGGTGAAACCTCCTTTGTTGAGTAGAGCATCCTACGTGGCTCTTCACATTATGTGGTTACATTGTTGCGTTGGAGGAGATAGTTGATTCACTCTGTGGAGGAAGAGAAACACCCTATTGGATGCGCCTTGGAAGAAATTTGGTAAACGTGGAAAATGTCAAAGCGTACTATTGCTGGCCTTTGAATTTGCATATAGTTTACCTCTTTGGAAATCGCTTGGAATAGTGTTAAATCCCATGAAGGCACCTGCATGCAGCAAGAATAGTTAGCATCCACCATGGTTAGTCAAATTATTTTTTGAGCTTTAGCGTGAAATCAAGAAATCCATATGCGTTGAAAGGTGAATTTAATGGGAGTTGCGTTGAAAGGTGAACTTTGTAGAATTGAAGTTTGTAGTATTGAAAATTTTATTCACTTTTTATAAAATGAATTTATAAATTTTTTGATGGATGGATAAGGTATATAATTCAATGCACAAGTTCTTAAATATTTTTTTCATATATGAAGTTTATATTTTGAGGTATACGACTTAAAGCTTTAATGTGGAATGCACTTGCTTTAGTGGGAGGCATAGTGAAAAGTGATTTTTAACATTTTTTATTAGTTTGAACACCATTATGAATTAGAAGAAGATAAATTTTTGGACTGATAAGTTTGTAATTCTAGGAGGTTTGAAAATTACTTTTACTATTTGAGTTAATTTCCATTCATTTTTGAAGACAAATTGCTTCAAGGTTTTGCAAGATTATCATTATCATTGTTTGAGAAGTTCCAATGACAATGTTTTGAAGGTGGAGGTTGATAGCTTATGTACTCCAATATTTAATAATAATAATAACATATTTTTTGTGGTGTTGAAGTGTCCTAGATCCACCCGAAATATGAATAATGGGATCTTAGGTACACTTTGTTGGCATATAATGGTGATGTTATGTTTGGAGGCTTATAGTGTTTTGTGTCTAATTTTGACACTATAGTTGCAATTTTTCATCATGCAACAATACACTCAAGGAGTTTAAGCATTTGTAATCAAGTAGCTACAAGTAAGGACAAATAAGAAAATCACCCACAATTAAGAAGTTGCAAAGGACAAACTCAAGCAATCGTCAACATTCCAAGGAAAGTCTACATCAACAACATTGCATCAATTCAACATCAATTTTTGAACAATGCACTTGCAATCATTTTTGTAAGAATCAAATCAAATTGAAATTGAACTATATTGTAACTTGTAAATCATCATTTGTAAATTTACTTATTAAATTGGAATTGTATTGGGTGCATTCTTGGTTGAACTCGACACCCAATCCTTGAAACTTTAAAGCCATATTTGGTAGAAATCATTTTGAACTTGTCATCTACTCATTATAAAATCATTAACTTGGGTGCATTTTTGGTGGTAGCTGACACCCTAATCTTGTTAAAACAAAATCGAGTGTGAACTTGAAAGAAGCAAAGCAAAAATCTAAAATCAGGTGAGCGTGAAATTGAAAGAAGCAAAGAAAAAATATAAAATCAAGTGATTGAGTTCAATAAATAAAGTAAGCATTAAAATAAAGCAAGTGTTAAAATCAAGTGAGCGTGTTCAAGATTTCAAGTGAGAGAGTTAAAATGGAGCATAGAATTCAATTGTTTGAGTTTCTAAACAATATGATATTATCAATTGCTTAAGACATGGTGAAAATCATAAAATTGAATCTTTTTTATATTAAAAAGCATCTACATTATGCACATGATACCATTGAATTTATCCAACTTGAATCATAGCTATAGCGTGATGAACTGCAGCAAAAGAGTCATGTTTTTTATCCATTCAACAACACAACTTCAAATGTGAAGATAATTCCAAGCCACTCAATGATACAACTTCAAGTGTAGAAGTTGTCCATGATCAAGTTCAACCTTCTTGTTCCAAGCCAATCATCAAATCATGGGAGGAAATAGATTGCAACAAAAATCGATGTGGTTTAGGATATCACGAAGATGACAAAAATTTTCTCAGCACAAAATCTTAGGCCCCTTGTTGGGCATATTGAATCCTTTGTTAAGGACTCAGCTTCTTTTGTTAAGGAACTTAAAGATATTAAAATTTACCCTGATGATATTCTTGTGAACTTTGATGTCATCTCTCTCTATAATAATATTGCCATTAATAAGGCCATGGAGATTATAAATCACTTCACTAATCCTAATACTACTAAGTTGGTTAGTCTCTGCTTTGCCTCCACTTTCTTTAATTTCCAAGGAGAATTCTATGAGAAAACATGTGGAGTAGCTACGGGTTCTTCACTCTCTCTTATTGTCACAAATTTGTTCATGAAAGACTTTGAAAATAGATCCCTTGCCTATGCCCCTCTTTACCCTAAGATTTGGAAGATATTTGTTGATGATACCTTCATCAATTGGCCGCATGGGTGTGACTTACTTGAGTTTTTCCTTTCTCATCTTAATGGTCATTCTAAGTCAATTAAGTTTACAATGGAGACTTAGGTCAATAGTAGTCTTCCCTTCCTAGATGTACTTATCTCTAAAAACAGGGATGATACCTTTTCTCACCAAGTTTATCATAAAAAAACTCATAATGATCAATACCTTCATGCAAGTTCCCATCACAATCCTATTCAGAAATTTGGTTTTATCAACACTCTAGCAACTAGGGCTCTGAGAATTTCTGATGAAAGTCACTTTGAAGCTGAAAAATCCCATCTGCTTGAAGTTTTTGAAGATAATGGCTATAGTAGGCACCTAGGTCTCAGATATTTTCAAAAATCTAGCCTTGGACCTAAGCCAAAAAGGATCCCCCTAATTTTTCTAACTGTGTGCATCTTCCTTTCATTCTCATAACCACAGACAAGATCGCACGCATTCGTAGTAAAAATAAGGTGCATGCTTCCTTTAAGCCCTTCAACTCTATCTTAAGCTCCCTTAGGTTAGTCCAAGATCATGTCTTGTCTACCTGTCACCAGTGATCAAATATGCTTTTACCAAGTTTGTAGGGGTCTCAAGGTCAAATTTTATCATGTCACTAGGTTTTCAGGGTAAAATTTGGTCACTGACTAGTTTATCTAGGAATGTCTCTATTCTTTAAAAAAATCTCACATGTCGGTTGCTTACATCACTCAGATGAGGGAATCATAATAAAAATAATTTTCATCATATCAGTCATCATCATTACCATTTCACGCAATCTGATGTCTTCATTAGGTCATTAGGGTTTCATGGTCCATCTTCATTCCATGTATAAATTCGGCATTAGATGAGTTGTGGTAAGCAGCTCTTTGCAATAACTTTTTTGACTTTTCATAATTTCTTCATGGTTACAATCTCAAGGTTCCAAAAGAAGAAGTCTCATTGTTCAAAAATATAAAGAGAAGTTCAAGTTTCAAGTCTCCAAAGTGGCAAAGTTTAAAAGGTGAAAGTCATCTTTTGAAAAGGTATGTGGGGCCCATTTTTATTCAAAAGAAGATCATATTATGCCTATAAAAGCTCAAAAAGTCCCAAATTTGTTTCATTTACATCCTAATGTACTTTATTCATCAAGATCTCCTCTCCTTTGGTGAAGAAACAAGGGTTTTCTATCTAAATTTGGAAAAAATCTCTCGGTGTTGTGCTTCTGCTAACTGCGTTGCGCTTCTGGAGGTGGTGTTACGCTTCCATGAACTACGTTTCACTTGTGACAGAGTAGCCCGAAAAATGCCCAAACTCACCCAAATTTCAAATTTGAGCTTGCATTCCTACTTTTTTCTCTTCTAATCTTATTCACAAGTAAGTATCATCATCTAGCTCACCTTTTTCCTTGGGCAAAGTAAATGCAAATGTAAATTTTCTTCATCTAGAGTTTATGTGAAATTTCATGCTACAAAACTAGTGTAAATGATGGGTTTTGTTAGTTATGACATTTAAAACTTGTAAATTTGTCACCTCATACCTCTGCAAATGTATAAATCACCCTATCATTCACTAATTAACTCATCTACCCTCAGATTACCTCACTTTTACGCAAACCCTAGCTCATATTATCATTTTGGGCAATTCCTAGCAGGACTATTTTTCAATTTCTCCTAATCATCTCTTTCTCTCATATCACTCCATTCAAACTTCCTAAGTTTCTTACAACCCCTATCCACATCCCAAAATTCCCCTACCATCATTTCCCTTCCCTAACCCCCTCATTTCATCATTTCACTCATTCCCCACAATTTTTCCATTTTCCTGTTATCTAGGGTTTCTATCATAATGGAGGGATATTCTTCACCATCCGAAGGAAGAAAACATCATAAAGGAGGTAAAATCTTGAGATATGAACCTACCAACTGCAATGAAATCAACTCATCACCATTCATCAAGCAGTGCTTTGAAGATGTCAGTTGTCTAGGGTTTCGTCGAAGGGTAGGTGAAGTGGGTTTCCATGAACAGCTAACTGATTGGATTGCCACCAATCTAAAAGGGGAAATGGCCATCATTACAGGGGTTGAATTTACATTTTCAATATCTTCCATTTCTCTTGCCACAAGGATACCTGATCATGGAGAGTACTGGTCCAAAGGCATGAGCTTGGAATTACATATCTTTCTTGAAATCACCATACAGAGAGGCCCATACATACATCATCCCATTTAGGTACCTGTTGGAAAATTATGCGCCATTGATGAAGGTTGTAATGAAATTTTTCACTTGTGGGGTAAGATTTTCCAGGTTGTATGCATACCACATTAGGCTTCTAATGCATTTCACAGCTCTAAAACCTCTCAACATGTGTAATTATTTGTGTCGAATCCTTACCAAAATGTCTGAGAAGGTAGAAATGAAAGGAAAATAACATCGCCCTAGCCATTTTCATTACAGCTTGATAAAGATTGTAGTTCTCCGTCAGCTAGCAGAAAGGAACATGACATGGGATTCATTCATAGAAATAACTTTGTAGTGGCATGAAACTACTTTTTTAGTTCATCATCAAGACACATCAACACATCAGGTGGAGGTAGGATCATCAAGCAAGCTAGTGGAGGTTCCCAAGGCACCTAAACCTGAGGTGACCAGAATGTATCAAAGGGGAAAAGGCTTGTGTTTACTTCTCAAGTTGAGAAAAGGGCCAAGCCTTCTACATCAGAAAAATATGGATCACATGTACACGATGAAGACCTAATTGAACATGATTTTGAATTGGTGGACTTGGAAGAAGAAAATGAACCTTGAAACATGCAACAGATTATCAAAGAGAAGTATTCTCAAATCAAAGATCTCATGGACAATATGGCAAGAGAAAGTTTTGTCATTTCCTTCCTTGAACAAGTAAACGGTCAACTTAAAGCTAAACAACTCATTATGGAGAAAGAGAAATCCAAGGTATTGCATCAAGGAGACAAAGGTAAAATAGTGTTGGATCCTGGTGAACATGAGGAACATGAAAATCAAGTTGGGAAAAAGAAACCAAGGACCAAGGGACTCAAAAGAGCATTGAAGGAAGAGAAAGAGCATAACTTTCTAGATGAAGACTTAAACATGGAAGACAGAATTGGCTTGGAGATCAATGAAGATAGAGAGTATTGGCTAAGTAAGTTCAATGACCACTTAGAAAAGCTTCTTGACAAAGCCAATAGGGATAATCAACTATTGAGGCACATGGCCCATCATTATTAGACCAGAAATATGATTTGCAACATCAAGCTCAAGCAGTTGAAAGACAAGCTAAGGGAAACCCTAAAGGACAAAAAAGAGAGAGATAACTTGGAGTTTCTTTCTGAAGAATCCATGAAAGAATAAAATACCTCATTTTTCACTTCATGACCATTTTTGAAGGTTTTTTTATCATTTTTTGTTTTTTGAGAATTTTGGTGCCAAATTCAGAAATTGGGCTAGTCACAGAAGCACAGCACCTTGGCGCTGTGCTTTATCCTTAGGACTCCAAATCACAAGTGGCTTACATTTATAGAAAACTTATGACATCCTCTCAAAACCCATTTCATCACATTTCTCAGACAAGGCTCATATTTTGAGAAAAAAGATAAAAAGGGGACAAAAATCATCATTTTGCCACTCTTTTTGACAGGCGTTGCGCTTCTAGAGACACCTTGGGAGAATGAGTTTTTGAAGGCCTTACCATGGGTAATTTTCAAAAATTCAAGTTGTATAGAAACTAGACAAGAAATTATAGTTAAAAATTCTCTCATATCTCAATTTGGACTTTAGGAAGGCACCTAAAAATGGCCTCAAATTTGGCATTGCACTTCTGCAAATTTCTGAGCTTTTATTAAAATTTCACTGTGTAATTTCCTAAGTTTTTAGTTTGACTTGTTCAAAGTCAAATTCATCATCTAACTTCCGTATTTCAATCTTTAGATTATGTAATAATGAATAGATATACATGATATGTTGTTTTTATGGTTAATTATGCCTCGTAAAGGAAGCAAAACTCAAAACAAAGTCTAAAAGAAGAGTTTGTATTTGACCTTCTCACTCTCACCTGTAGGTTGAGAGAATTTTGGAAACAGTTCCACCACCTAGGAATTAAGCTCCTAAAGGTGGGGAAGCTATTTGATTGAGTTTATATGTATCATTTCTCATTCATAGAGAGGGTTTGGACTTTTTTTGGAGATGCTTGTACCTTATGTTTTCTTATAGCTAATCAGGGAGCAATTACAGCTATATTTAAGGAATACTTGTTCACTGAGCCTATGGTGTTATTTTTCTTTCATACCAGCTCTTAATTGATGAAATCATCTCTCTTTACATGCTTTTTATTATTCTTATGTTTTTCCTTGCATTCATATAGGGAGAATACTTATATTTAAGCTCTATTTATGTGGAAAATCATGATTGTGTCTCTCTTCTTCTAAAATTAATGAATTCATGTTTATACATGCTCATTATGTTTTCTCAAACTCTCGGACCTATACTACATTGTCTAAATCCTAATTTCATCATAACACATTGATATCAAGCTCCTTTTTACGCTTGTCACTGCACACTTGATAACTTGACCTAATTTTATGTTCTCATCCCTAGTCTAGCAAACCTAAAAACCCTAAATTTTCAAATACTCGAACAAGACTTATACATATAGCCTAAAATCAATTTGTTTTCCAGTTATTCATTAACAAATTGTTAGAGATATCCCTCTCTGGTTCAGTTATGCTAGCTACTAAACTAAAAGTGGGTCGAGGTTACATTTTTCGATCTCCTCCTTGGCCTAGGGAAATTGTAGGGGATAACATTTTGGCATCATTTCTGAGGAAACAACTGATAAATCAATCCTGGGAATTATTTCAGAGCTTTCAAGAAAACTGGTTCTGTAGTTGACAGCTTCCAATATCTAAATATAGGTTGATTTTACAAATTTCATCAAGTTTAAGGTGTGAAAAATTATGGATCCTAAAAGACATACTAGGTCAAATCCTACACCAAATCCACCTTTTATTGTTGATGACCCAGAAAAACTACTCAAAAACTCAAGTTACCTATCTCTGAAAGTGCAGTTCAAAAAATAAAAAGGACAACTTCTTTGCCTAAAAATGTATTTACTTTTGAGCACCTTCCTTTTGATATTAAGCTAGAATTGTCTCTTTCAAGGTCAAAATATGAGTCTTGCATTTCTAAAGTGATATCTGAACCTCTTCAATTTGAATCTCTTCCCATTCTTCTGAATCCCTATTTTCTAAAGTTGATCATGAGTTGTGGTGGAATTTTGACAAACTTCAAAGTCTTGCTGACCAGCTCCAAATCACTACAAAAAAGCCTACATCCAATATCAGCTTGACTACTTAACTATTGTTTAATCCTCTACTACACCTCCAAATACATCTACTACATCTCCAAATACATCAGCTACCTCATATCTTCTTCCACCACCTCCATTAGTGTCATCATCCTTACCTAAACATCCCATTGTAATACCTCCACCACCTCCAGCAATCATGACATGATTTTCACCTCTTATGTTGCCTGGTCAACTTGCTGCTCTACCTCATAACTATGGCCAAAGATACCCTCTATTTGATGGAAGCTCATAAATCTCAGCCCAGCGTCATGTTGATAAATTGGTAGATTTTATCGATCTGGAAGAATTGATGAAGATGATGCTAAGATGAGAATCATAGCTCAGAGTTTTTCTAGAGATGTAAAGAAATGGTTTCACAATTTGGCTGCTAATTCTATCAATAATTCTTAGAGACTGATAGAGTTGTTCTTAGAACGTTGGCAAGAAAAGAAAAATTCACTGCAGATTTTGTCTAAGTACAATTCTATGAAAAGGAATCAAAATGAGACAGTCCAAGAGTTCACAACAACATTCAATATGGTTTATGATTCCATTCCTGATGATATGAAACCTCATCTTGGTTTGGAACTTCTCCACTATCCTAATGCCTTTGACCCAGACATGGCATATCAGCTTAGGGAGAGGGACCCTGCAACTCTTGAAGAAATGCAACGAAATGCAGTAAGTGTCGAAGCTAATTTACTCATCAAGAAATCTAAATCAAAGCTTGAGAGGTCAGAGAAGAAAGTTGTTTTTAAAGAAGAGCCCTCATCATCTTCAGATGTAAATCTTGACACTCTCATCAAAACCATGGAAAGAATGATGGACAGAATTTCCATAATAAATCGAAAAGCAGAGCCTTCAATAAGGAATCAAAATTTTCAAGGCCAATAGCAACAATAGTTCAAAAGTAGATAGAAAGAGTAGCAAAATCAAGATCACCAAGGACAAGTAAGGGCTCCATTTCAATAGAATTACAATGAAGGTCAGGAAGAATATGAAGAGGAGATTGTAGAAGCAAATCATTTCTTTTATGAAGATGAACTGCCTACCTTTCTGACAGAGGAAGATAAGTTTTCTTAAGAGTCTTTTGTACCAAGTGATCAGCAACTTGTACTGGCAATTGATGATCTATGGGTTGTGGAAACTGAAGAATACCAAAGAGGATATCAGAATGCTCTTAGTCATTTGCATAAACAATACAACTTAAGGAACAAAAATGTACCTATTACATTGAATCAGAAGAGGAAAAATACACAAAAAGATACACAAAGCAAAAAAGCAGCTCCTACAAATCCGAAGAAAGAAAAGGATATTGTCATACTAAGTCGGGAAAAACTAATGAAGCCTCTACCAGCAATGTGAGAAAAGATAAAGAGGTTGAAAGTGAAAGTCATAAGAAAGAGTCTCAAGCCAAAGGAAAGACAGAAATGAAGGACATCCCTGCAAAAGAGGTAGAAAAGCAATCTAATCTATTTAGTTTAGAGAATGAAATTTCTAAGTTGAAATTTCCAATTCCTTTAACTGGATTAGTGAAGAATGATAAGTTTTAGATTGCAAAAATGTTGAAGGTAGACTAGACATCGGACACATTAAATGTTACCGATGATGAGCCTGCAATTCTATTTGGTCCAGCCTTAGAGGGAACTCTTGAAGATAGTGAAATCCCACCTTTTTATCTTAGCCTCAAACTTCATTACTTTATCCTCCATAATGCCATGCTAGACTTTTGTGCCTCACATAATCTGATGCCCAAAGTCACCATGGACAAACTAGGATTGAGTATCACCCGAACTTATCATGACCTTTACTCATTTTATTCGGGAAGAGTGAAATGTCTTGGCCTCATCAAATATTTAGTAGTGTCCCTAGACCAAATTCCAACTAAGAATGTTCTGATGGATGTAGTGGTCACTAATATCGGTTTGGTATGTTTCTTTCACAGTCTTGGGGGGCAAAGCTAAAAGGCACTTTACAACTTGACTTTTCATATGCTACTATTCCAGTATTTGGGAAACTCGGAAAACTATATTGGGAGAAGAAGATGAAATTAATGATTACTAGCAAGGAAAAACCAATGAATCACCCCATACATGTTGTACATATT
This sequence comes from Pinus taeda, assembly GCA_000404065.3. Classification (NCBI taxonomy): domain Eukaryota; kingdom Viridiplantae; phylum Streptophyta; class Pinopsida; order Pinales; family Pinaceae; genus Pinus; species Pinus taeda. The sequence continues at coordinate 573,845 of APFE030590710.1, forward strand.
AATCTCAATCCTTTCATTTTGTATAGTGATATGAATTCAATAGATGATGATGGTCAACTTGTAGAAATTTTAGAATTTTTGGATGTTATAAGTAGTGTGTAGAAAGTTATGATTGTTGAAGGAAAATAGAAGAATGAAGAATGTTTGTAACCATTAAATCCTCTTGAAAGTATTATTGAGTTAGTGCAGAAAACAGAGTGTCTTGAGACAATGAGCTATCCTCCAAAAGATCAAATAGTTCAGCCTTTAGAAGTTCTTTTTCCGGATGAAGAAAATGGTCTTTAGACCACGGAGTTTGATGGTGCATTGGGAAAAGAAGGAGCTGGGATTAGTGTTTGGATTTATGGTCCATTGCATCATTCGTGTAAAATTCCACACAATGTAAGAATGAGCTCTTATAAGTTAGCTTTTGATTGCTCATACAATGAGGTAGAATATGAAGCACTGATTGTTGGCCTCAAAATTCTGAAAAAGTTGGGAGCAAAGAAAATTTTTGTTTATAGCAACTCCGAGTTAGTAATAAAATAAGTGAAAGGGGAATACCAAGCCAAGAATCCAAGAATGAGAGCTTATTGCAATGTTGTCCTTAACATCCTCAAAAAAAATTTAGAATATACTTTGTCTCTTATTCCTAGAACTCATAATGTTATGGTTGATTCTCTTACTACTACAGCTAGTATGGTGAAGATTCCCATTCACTCCAATCAAAAGTATTCAATTCATGTTAAACATCACCCAGTTGTTCCTGATAATATGGTATTTTGGCAGGTGTTTTGGGATGACAAACAAATTAATAATTTTCTGCAGATGGAAGGTGAATTCCAGAATTCTCGCATTGATGATGCATCAAATATGAATGATCCAAAGATTCAAACAGCTGAGATTGAAAAATTTCAACTGAAGGACAATAACATTCCAAGAGGTCTTGTACCTTTGGAAGAATTGTTTTATTGAGACGATATTGCCAAAAATCCTACCATGGTTCCCATGGAGAAAGGTGTCGAGGATGTGAACATTGGTGCAGCTGACAAGCCTTAGATGGTGAAATTGTCAAAGTCCTTATCTCCTGAAATGAAAAGTAAGTACATATCTTTGATGGCAGAATTTTCTAATGTATTTGCTTGGGACTATTTAGAATTGAAGGTCTATGACAAGAATATAATTCAGCACACTATTCCGGTCAAGCCTGATCGAAATCCATTTCACCAAAAACAGAGGAGAATTAATCCTAAGTTGTTGCCATCAATTGAAAAGGAGGTAAATATGTTTTATAAGTCTGGTATAATAGTTCCTATTTGATTCTCTGAATGGATGTCAAATCTAGTGCCAGTAAGAAAGAAAACCGGGGAGATTCGTCTTTGCATTGATTTCAGAAATTTAAACAAAGTGTTTTTGAAGGACAATTATCCCTTGCCAAAGATGGATCATATTCTTCAAAGGGTAGTTGGGTATTCCAGGATTCCATTTCTTGATAGGTTTTCTGGGTACAATCAGATTTTGATACATAAAGATGATCAGCTGAAAACAGCCTTCACAACACCATGGGGTACATTCATGTAAACAATATGCCATTTGGATTAAAGAATGCTAGAGATACTTTTCAGTGGGCTATGGACATAGCTTTCGCCAATGAAAAGGATATATTTCTGGTTATTTATTTAGATGATCTCATAGTTTTATCTAAATCTGATGAAGACCATTTACATCATTTAAGAATTTTCTTTCAGAAATGCAGAAAATTTGGTATATCACTTAATCCAAAGAAAATATTATTTTCCATGGAAGAAGGTAAGTTGTTGGGACATATTATCTCAAAGGATGGCATTCATATTGACCTTGCAAGAGTTCAAGCCATTTAGCAATTATATTTCCTAAGGAACAAAAACAAAATTTAGTCTTTTAATGGGAAAATCAATTTTCTGAGAAGATTCATTCCCACCTCGTTGAACATTTGAAAGAGATGAAAGAAAAGCTGAAAAAGGACTGTGAGGTAAAATCTTTAGATGCTAAGAAATCTTTCCATGCAGTCACATTTGCATTATCTGTTGCTCCTACTTTGGTTTGTCCAGATTGTACTTCAGATTTCATCATATTTTCATTTGCCTCTGAGCATACATTAGCAACAATCCTAATGCAAAAGAAATATCAGAAAAATTAATAGCCTATAGCATTTTTCAGTCGAACAATAAGAGATGGATCACTGAAATACAACATAATTGAGAAGTAGGCTTTGGCATTGGTGAAAGCTCTCAAAGATTTTCGAGTTTATATTCTGCATTCTCATACCATTTCTTATGTTCCCACAACAGTTGTAAAGGAAATTCTTGTGTAGACAGATCCTGAAGGCAAGCGGGGAAAATGGATTGCAGCCATGCTGGAGTATGATTTGGAGATAAAGCCCACAAATCTCATCAAGGGACAAGGTTTGGCTAAGCTCATGGCTGAATCTAATTTGCATGCACTAGATATCAATTTGATTGCTACACTTTCTAAAGAAGAAGAAGAAGAAGGCTCACACTTTCAAGTGTCCGACATGTTAATTTCATCTCCATGGTATTTAGACATTGTTTATTTGTTGCAGCATTTAAATCCTCCATCGGAAGTACCCAAAGGTAAAACGATATCTTTAAAGTTGAAGGCGTCAAAATATTGTATTCTTGATGATGTTTTATTTTGGAAAGACCTTGGTGGTGTGTTGTTGAACTATTTGGTGGAAAATGAAGCCAAGTATGTAATGATAGATTTTCACAAAGGAGACTATGGTGGCCATCACTTCTGGAAGACTACAGCAAACAAAAATTTAAGGGACGTTTTCTATTGGCCTGCTCTTTTTTCTGATGTATATAAAATAGTGATGAGTTGTCATGAATGTCATATTTTCCAAGGAAAAAGAAAACTTTTGCAATTACCCTTGTAGCCCATTTCAATCACATCTCCTTTCCAGCAATGGGGTCTTGATTTCATTGGCGAGACCCATCCTTCATTTTCAGCACAGCATAAATGGATTTTGACAGCCATGGACTATTTTACAAAATGGATTGAAGCAATCCCAACCAGGCAAGCTACTGATTTCGTTATCATTCAGTTTATTGAGTCTAATATCTTGTCTAGATTTGGCTTCCCATAGAAAATAATCATTGATAATGTTGTTGCTTTCAAGTCAAAAAGGATGGTGGATTTTTGTGCTAAGTATCATATTGTATTGGGGCATTCATTTCTTATCATCAACAAGGGAGGTCTAGCCGAATCATCCAACAAATCCTTGATCAACATCATCAAGAAAGTTTTAAAAGTCAATAAGAAGAACTGGCACAAAAAGCTCATTAATTCTTTATGGACAGACAAAGTCAATACTAAGAAATCAATAGGTATGTCTCCTTTTCAGTTGGTGTAAAGGGTTGATACAATTTTTCCTTCATCTCTTGTTGTCTCGATCATGAAAATTCTGTAGGAATTGGACAGTGAAACAAATGATATGCAGCAAAGGATAAATCAAACGATCCATTTACAGCAAACAAGAGAGGAATTTTTTCAAAAAACTTCTAAACTTCAGGAAGTAATCAAAAATATCTATGATCACAAGACAAAACAAGACAATTTCAAATTGGGAGATGTGGTTCTTCGTTGGGATGCAAGGAATGAAGAAAAAGGAAAACATGGAAAATTTGAAAATTTATAGGAAGGACCATATGGAATTTCAGATTTTAGAGGAAATAATGCTTTTCTATTGGAGGAGATGAATGGGGAAGATTATTCAGGAGGAGCGATCAATGGTAGGCTTCTCAAGCACTACCATATTTGAATAAATTTATGTAGATTCACACCACCATTGTATATACCAGTTTTTTTAGGTTCAAGTGTCTAAGTGGCTATCATAGGAGTTTGAAGCCTAAGGAGAAGGCCATAAGGCTTATTTGATCAATTTTTGCTTTCATTTTACTTTTACAGTCCTGTCACGTCAAATAGTTAGTCAATTTTCAGTTTCAGTTTAGTTTTATGCATTTTCACTCCATTACCCAATAAATAAGGCTACGTGGTCTACGGTGTTCTTGACATCTCCAAGGAGCTTCCATCCCCAGTTGGAGCCAATGTTAGTGTCAGTCTTGTCTTCCTATCACTAGTGATCAAATATGCTTTTGCCAAGATTGTTAGGGGTCTCAAGGTCAAATTTTATCATGTCTCTAGGTTTTTAGAGTAAAATTTGGTCACTCGCTAGTTTGTCTAGGGATGTCTCTATTCTCTTAAAAGATCTCACGTGCCGGTTGCTTACATCACTCAGATGAGGGAATCATAATAAAGAGAATTTTTTCATCATATCAGCCATCATCATTACCATTTCACTCAGTATGATGTCTTCATTAGGTCATTAGGGCTTCATCATCCATCTTCATTCCATGCATAAATATGGCATTAGATGAGTTGTGATAAGCAGCTCTTTGCAATAACTTTTTATGAATTTTCATAAGTTCTTCATGGTTAAAATCTCAAGGTTCCAAAAGAAGAAGTCTCACTATTCAAAAATATAAAGATAAGTTCAAGTTTCAAGTCTCCAAAGTGGCCAAATTTAAAAGGTGAAATTCATGTTTTGAAAAGGTATGTTGGGCTTATTCAAAAGAAGTTCATATTGTGCCTATAAAAGCTCAAAAAGTCCTTAACTTGTTTCATTTACATCCTAACCTCCTTTGTTCATCGAGCTCTCCTCTCCTTTGGTGAAAAAACACAGGTTTTCTAGCTAAATTTGGAAAAAATATCTCGGCGTTGCGCTTCTGCTAACTACGCTACGCTTCTGCAGGTGGTGCTGAGCTTCCATGAACTGTGTTGCGCTTCTACTAACTGTGTTGTCCTGAGCTTGTGATAGAGTAGCTCAAAAACTCACCCAAATTTCAAATTTGAGCTTGAATTCCTACTTTTTTCTCTTCTAATCTTATTCACAAGTAAGTATCATCATCTATCTCACCTTTTTCCTTAAGCAAAGTAAATGCAAATGTGAATTTTCTTCATCTAGGGTTTATGTGAAATTTCATGCTACAAAACTAGTGTAAATGATGGGTTTTGTTAGTTATGATATTGCAAACTTGTAAATTTGACACCTCATACCTTTGCACATGTATAAATCACCCTTTCATTCACTAATTAACTCATCTACCCTCAGATTGCCTCACTTTTACACAAACCCTAGCTTATACCTGTCATTTTGGGCAATTTCCTAGCAGGACTGTTTTTCAATTTCTACTAATCATCCCTTTCTCTCATTTCACTCCATTCAAACTTCCGAAGTTTCTTGCAACCCCTATCCACCTCCCAAAATTTCCCTACCATCATTTCCCTACCCTAACCCCCTCATTTCATCATTTCACTCATTCCTCACTATTTTTCCATTTTCTTGTTATCTATGGTTTCTATCATAATGGAGGGAGATTATTCACCATCAAAAAGAAGAAAACATCATAAAGGAGGTAAAATCTTGATATATGAGCCTACCAACTGCAATGGAATCAACTCATCACCATTCATCAAGCAGTGCTTTGAAGATGTTAGCTATCTATGGTTTTGTCAAAGGGTAGGTGAAGTGTGTTTCCATGAACAGCTAACTGATTGGATTGCCACCAATCTGAAAGGAGAAAGGGCGATCATTGCAAGGGTTGAATTTACATTTTCAATAGCTGCCATTTCTCTTACCACAGGGATACCTAATCATGGAGATTATTGGTTCAAAGGCATGAGCTTGGACCTTGAACATTACAGATCTTTCTTGTAATCACCATACAGAGAGGCCCGTACACACATCATCCCATTTAGGTACCTATTAGAAAAGTATGTGTCGTTGATGAAGGTTGCAATGAAGTTTTTCACTTGTGAAGGAAGATTTTCCAGATTGTATGCATTCCACATTAGGCTTCTAATGCATTTCACAGCTTTAAAACCTCTCAAAATGTGTAATTATTTATGCAGAAGCCTTATCAAAATGTCTGAGAAGGTACAAATGAAACGCAAAGAACATCACCCTAGTCTTTTTCATCATAGCTTGATAAATATTGTAGTTCTCCATTAGCTAGCAAAAAGGAACATGACATGGGATTCATTCATAGAAACGGCTTTGCAGTGGCATGAAACTATTTTTTCAATTCATCATCAAGACACATCAACACATCAGGTGGAGGTAGGATCATCAAGAAAGTCAGTGGAGGTTCCCAAGGCACCTAAACCTAAGGTGACCATAATGTGCCAAAGAGGAAAAAGGCTTGTGTTTACTTCTCAAGTTGAGAAAAGGGCCAAGCCTTCCACATCAGCAAAACATGGATCACATGTACATGTTGAAGACCTAATTGAACATGATTTTGAATTGGTGGACTTGGAAGAAGAAAATGAACCTTCAAACATGCAGCAGATTATCAAAGAGAAGGATTCTTAAATCAAAGAGCTCATGGACAATATGGCAAGAGCAAGGTTCTTCATATCCTTCCTTGAACAAGAAAACGAACAGCTCAAAGCTAAATAGCTCATTATGGAGAAAGAGAAATCGAAGGTACTACAACAAGGAGACAAATGTAAAATAGTGTTGGAGCCTAGTGAACATGAAATTCATGAAAAGAAAGTTGGGAAAAAGCAACCAAGAACCAAGGGACTCAAAAGAGCATTGAAGGAAGAGAAAGAGCATAACTTGCCAGATGAAGAATTAGACATGGAAGATAGAATTGTCTTGGAGATCAATGAAGATAGAGAGTATTGGCTAAGTAAGGTCAATGAAAACTTGAAAAATCTTCTTGAAAAATCCAACAGGGACAATCAACTATTGAGGCAAATGGCCCATCATTATCAGACCAGAAATATGATTTGCAACATCAAGCTCAAGCAGTTGAAAGACAAGCTAAAGGAAACCTTAAAGGAAAAAAATGAGAGAGATATCTTGGATATGCTTGCTGAAGCACCCATGAGAGCATAACATACCTCAAGTTTCACTTCATGACCAATTTTGAAGGCTTTTTTAGCATTTTTTATTTTTTGAGAATTTTGGTGCCAAATTCAGAAATTGGGCTACAAAGCGCTATGATTTTTCCTCAAGGATCCAAATCACAAATGGCTTAGATTTTTAGAAATATGATGACCTCCTCTAAAAACCCATTCATCAAATTTCTTAGACAGTGCTCAGATTTTTAGAAAAAAAAGAGAAAAGGGGGCCAAAAATCATCATTCTGCCACTCTTTTTGACAGGTGTTGCACTTCTAGAGACACCTTGGGAGAATGATTTTTTGAAGGCCTTCCCTTGGGTCATTTTCAAAAATTCAAGGTGTTATAGAAATGATACAGGAAAGGGTAGTTGACCATTCTATCAGATCTCAATTTGGACTTCAGGAAGGTACCTGACAATGGCCTCAAAGTGTGCACTCGCTTTTGCAAATTTATGTGTTTTTATTTAAAATTTCACTGTGTAATTTCCTAGGTTTCTAGTTTGACTTCGTCAAAGTCAAACTTATGATGTAACTTCAGTATTTTGAGGTTTAGATGATGTAATAATGAATAAATAGACATGACAGGTTTTTTGTATGGTTAATTAGACCTCATAAAGAAAGCAAAACTCAAAACTAAGTCTAAAAGAAGAGTTTGTATTTGACCTTCCCACTCTCCCCTGTTGGTTGAGAGAATTTTGGAAATAGTTCCACCACCTAGGAATTTGACTCCTAAAGGTGGGGAAGCTATTTGACTAATTCTATATGTATTATTTCTCATTCATAGAGGGGGTTTGGACTTTTGTGGAGAGGCTTGTACCTTATGTTTTCTTACAGCTAATCAAGGAGCAATTGCATCTATATCTCAGGAATACTTCTTCAGTGAGCCTATGGTGTTATTTTTCTTTCATATCAGTTCTTAATTGATGAAATCATATCTCTTTACATGATTTTTCTTCTTCTTATGGAATTCCTTGCAATCATATAGGCAGAATACTTAGATTTAAGCTCTATTTATGTGGAAAATCATGATTGTGTCTCTCTTCTTCTAAAATTAATTAATTCATGTTTATACATGCTCATTATGTTTTCTCAAAGTCTCAGACCTATAATACATTGAATAAATCCTAAGTTCATCATAACACACTGATATCTAGCTCCTTTGTATGCATGTCATTGCACACTTGATAACTTGACCTAATTGCTTGTTCTCATCCCTAGTCCAGCAAACCTAAAAACCCTAAATTTTCAAATACTCGAACAAGACTTATACATCTAGTCTAAAATCCATTTATTTTCCAGTTATTCATTGACAAATCCTTAGAGAGATCCCTCTCTGGTTCAGTAGTCCTAGCTACTGAACTGAAAGTAGTTCGAGGTTACCTTTTTCGATCTCTTCTTCAACCTAGGGACATTGTAGGGGATAACAGACCCCAAAGATATGAAAGGTGTTTACTTAGTCCCTTTCTTGTGTGGAACACCCTATATTGGATAAATGGGTTGATCCATCAAGCAAAGAATCTAGGAGCACACGACATATATTAGGCATAATAGAGCTTGCTCATCTTCCTTAGCTGAGCATGCGTCTAATACTAAACACCACATGTGTATTAAGGATTCTCGGGTTTTAGCCAATATTGATCACTTCCATCATAGGAAGTTCAGGGAGGCTTTAGAAATTGAGAAGCATGGTAACAATCTGAATAGGGATGAAGGTTGGAAAATTAGCAGCAACTGGATCCCTGCTCTCCATTCCTAGATTTTGTTGTGATTTTCATTTGATTTATGCATTTTTGTTATGTTCCTCTCTATTTATTTTTATAGTGATTTTCCATTTTTATATTATTATAATTGGTTTCCTTTGATTATCCATTAATTTTTTAGATTGTTAAAGCTCATTTGATATATATATATATATATATATATATATATATATATATATATATATATATATTGATAATTTGTTTTTTTCATTGTATTATTTTTTTGACTTCCTTTTATTATATATAAATATATATTAGGATTGCTAGATATAAGTTAATTTGTATTACTCATCAAATTTATTTTTAACTTCTTTTTTTTCCTTTATTTATTCCATAATTTTAGCATTTCAACTTTATGTTTTTTTATATATTTTTTACTTTCCAATTTCATTTTGATTTAAAGATTTATTTGAACGTTTTAATTATCATTTAGTTAAATTTTTAATTTATTTTACTTTGACTTTTTAACGTTTTAAATTTTTTATTTTATTTTTATTTTATTTTTTGACTTTCTAATGGATCATTTGTTTTTCCTTAATTTTTCTAAAGCATCTATGCCTATATATATTGTTAATGTTAGATCAGACTCCACCTTTTCGTTAATGATGAACCATAGTGAAGGGTTCGAAATGTTGGCTCCAAGAAAAAAATTGATGTGATCTCTCCGAAAAAGCTCTCATTTAAACATTATGGATCACAGAAGTCTAAACTCAAAAAAAAAAAAAAAAAAAAAAAAAAAAAAAATGCATATTATTAATTATTCAAAACCAATCAAGTTCGTTAGTGGAGAATTTATTTATCAAGGAACATTGGAAATCCATGAGAAAGATGAAGAAAAACCAAAATGTAGGCATTGTCAAAGAACTGGTCATATGGAAGATCATCGTTTTGATCTTCATCCTTGCCACCATTGTAGCAATAAGAATCACTCATAAGAGAAAGGTTGCAAATGAATCCAACCATCCATATTGAATATCAATTATGCATGTAATGATCCTTGGGAGTGGTCATCTACATTCAAATGATTGTATAAGTTTTACCATAGAATTCAATCCCACATGAAGACAAATATTTTAGCTAGTAGTGAAAAGACAGTACTCTCATGCACGTGAAAGGGGGAGTACAATATTGAAACTCTCCAACATATGAAGGGGGGGAGTTCAAAACAAATGCAGATGGTTATGGTCTCTCCTTTCAGCTGACAAAGGGGGGGATTTATGGTTGTCATATTGAAAGTTTTGACAAATTTTCCAGTGGATATCAAAATTTTCTAGTGGGAAAGAGATTGGGATGTTGATTGAGAGCATTTGTGGCCATTCTTTTGTTCACTTGGATGGTCATTGGACCAAGAAAAGGATATATGGATCCTTTTGCATTACATCTTGGCATTAGATTGAATTTTCAAGCATTTTCAGATTTGTATCTAACTTGTAGTTGATTCACTTCTCTTGATGTGCTCTCTTCATATTGGAGTTTTTTGGCATCTAGTTTTGGTGGTTTTTCAAGCAATTATTCATTGAGGATCAGCTCAATAGTTTTAGCATGACTTGGATATGGTACCAAGTTCTTACTTTGGACTTATGATTAAAGGGGGGAATGTTAGCCTCACACATATGTTAAAAATCATTAAGTCCAAATTAGATGTTGATTAAGCATTTATTAAAAGGTGTGTGAAGGAATAATTGATAAGAAAATATGAAATTATTCATAATTAAAGTAGACTTACTCTAGAAGTCTACGTATGACTAAAGATGAGTATAACGAGAGAAGTTGGGGATAAAATCACACAAAAATAGCTTCGATATTTGTGGACACATTTATGGAGATATGGTGGAGAAACTTGTGGAGGAGGTTCAACCAATTAGCCAAATTGGTTGTTTGTTATGAGAACCTCAATTCTATAATATGAGGCCTCATCTTGTGAATTATGTATTATTATTTGTAAAACACAATACATCAAGCTTAATGCCTTTTCTCCATGTATCTATCTCTCTTAAATTAAGTTTTTTATTTTTATTAATTCTCTTTACCTAACATACACAATAGGACCAAACTTAGCAAGTCGTCTTTCATTCACATGCGAAATAGGAAGTGAAGATTTATCATAAGATTTATGATTACAATATTTATCAGAAGTGAATTGAGATTCATTTTTTTGGAACTTTAGTTACTCTTATGGTGAGATATCCAAGATAAACCAGTCAACCAAGATTAAGAACAATGTGTTGTTGAAGTTACAATGTACCATGAAAAAAGTGATTGCTTGGGCTTGTGGAAGAGTGAGATTGTTCTTACTACAGGCATGTAGTGACAACCAGGGAGACCCCATCGAGGAGGTGGATAGTGCAGTCATTTTAACAAAAAAGGGAGTGGGGCCTCTTTCTCCAGCATCCTCCAGCAAGGCACATTCATCCAACCTAGATAGAGAGGAGGGGCTTGCTCAGATCCCCGAAAAACCTCCTGACCACGTAGTCCAGGAAACCACATTGGACTCCATTGTTGAATAGTTTGGGAGAATTCATTCCAACCTAGACATCCTTTGGTACCATAAGTATGAGGACCACAATGAAAATGTTTCCTACTGGAATGACATCCAATTCGCCCAAGAGGAAATTCTTGAGCAACTAGCACATGTTTGTCGTAGCCAACGCAGAATTCATGACCGTCTGTGTGAGATTGAGGAGCGTCTAGAGAACATTGAATTTCACCAGCATGACCAAAAAATGTTGCTGATATGCATCCATCACATCCACCACCCTAATATGAATGTTCTTTGTTTTGTCTTAATTTTGGTAGTCTTTTTTCTTTTATGGCTGAGAAGCCCTCCAGAAATAAGGTGAAAACTGAAAAATCTTGTGTCATATATTCCAACCCTCCTCATAAACAAATCCGGTCAAAGTGAGTTAGGTCAAGTTCATGACCAATCGTATGTAATTGTTTTACCATCAGTAATATAAAATTAGTGCTTTGATCGACAAAAAAAAATATGTAACTTGAAAAGGTGGATCAACGTTTAACAAATGAAATAATTTTTTTAATGATTTTGATTATTTTTTCATTTAGTTTTTATTTTTATACAATGATAAGAACCTAAGAGAAAGGGTTTTCAAACATTTAAATGATGGAGAAACAAAGGGGTATAAGAGATGATGAAGTTTAGGTTTTTTGGGTAGCTGGAGATAAGATCAATTCCTTTGAGGGTGATGGGATCAAGGATGGATTCTTTATGTGTGGGGATAGGGGGTGTTGCCTTGTAAAATATTGTAATTTCATAGTCAAATTGGTTCATTCATTAGGCGAAATATATGATGGTTGAATTTATGTTAATTTAGGTTTTTTTGCCCTAGAAGGCAACCCTCGGTTTATATGGGGCAATTGTATTGTGGTTGTGTATAATTATTCAATGCGAGAAAGAGAGAGGACATTGTGAGAGAGAGGAGGAAGTTACAACGGATTTCTTGTAGGTTGTATCTCTTCATTTTGCTGGACAATACAAAAGGAAGGCCTCATTGTTTCTTCGTGGAAGTAGCCCAAATTGGGTGAACAACGTAAATTTGTGTCTCTCTTTTTTAATGTTTTTTGTGTTTGTGATTTCACAATATTTTATGTGTTCCATTGCTCTGTTAATTAATTTCTAACAGTTGACCCATTTGACATTGTAATGGTCATTAATTATATGATTGATCATGTTATACATGTGTTTTCATTGATGGAAAATGATGTTAGAGGTGATCATTGATGTCAAAGGTAGATGGAGATTGTGAGGAAAAGTTGTTATTGTGGATTTATAAGCATCTCAAAGGAGTAACAAAGCTCAATTTTTTCCAAGAAAATTGGCCAACAATAGTGGTGAAGAAAATTGGTATCAGGTTTAGGTTCCTTCAGGATCAGCCTAATACTTGGAAGGAATATCATGGATCATGGAAAATCAAGGCTATATTACCTCATATGGAGTTCCATTTTTTAATAAGTCGAATTATACAACTTGGAAGATAATAATAAGAATCTACCTAAAAGCTCTTGATTTGGATATATGTCTATCCATAGAAAATGGAATGAAAGAGAATTATTATAATGAGATAACCAAGGACGAAATCATGAAAGGATTGTTTAAGTCAAATCTTGAAAAAGTGATCTATTATGAGACTACAAAAGAAATATTGGATGAGTTGCAGTTCATCTATGTTGAAGACATACAAGTTGTTGATGATATCAAGGAGCCTTCTCTAAAGAATGGAGCAGACAAATATTCAAAGAGTATTGAAGATGATTCCTCTATATGAAGAGGCCAATTTGTTGATCAACACACATATAATACCAAGGAGATGCAATCAACAAGTAAGTTGTTATTATGTTTTTATTGTATAACAATATGCCATTTATCTTCGAGTTGTTTAATTGCAATTTCTAATGAAAGAAGAGTTGTTCATCTAGTAGTAATGAAAAAGGAACTACTTTGGTAGCAATAGAAAATTTAGATACTTCTCAAGAATATAATGGGTGCACCTCCCTGAAAAGGAAGAAAATATACCTCATGTGTCTATAGAAGAAACCCTAGATTCAGAAAGGAAACAAGATTTTGAACAAGTTGTAAGTAAAATAGACATTCAATATGAATCTAGTAGATCTTTTAATGAGCTGGAGAATCTGGATGAAAACATATATTTCATAAGGAAACTTGCATCATATTTTGAGGAAATTGAGAAGCTAAAAGTCATAAATAAGAAACTTGAAGCTGAAAATATTAGATTAAAAGATTAGTTATCTAGATTTTAAATGCATGAAAAGAGTTTTGAAGCATTGCATGAGATTCAAAAAAGTCCCCAACATGCTAAGATGGTTTTGGACTCTAAAGGAGAATCAAGTAAAGAAACACCTGAAGGTCAAGGAAATCATGAAGCCATATGTAAATTTCCCCTCACATGTTTTAAATATGGTGAAGTAGGACATTATGCCTCCAAGTTTCTAGAGAAGACAAAGAAACAACATCAGAAGAAAAGAAACATGTTGTTTCAACCAAATCCATGAATTTCTCAGAGAAGTAATTCAAATAGCCACAGACATAGGTCATTGTCCCCTCAACAACAACAAAAAATCAAAGGCCCAAAGGAACTAGGGAAGCAAGTATCATTCCAAAATTCGTTGAACATAAGTTATGGTAATAATAACTCCTTTTCCCCCTTTTAAATAATGTTGAATGTTACAGGTGTAAGAATTTTGGGCACTACACAGTTGCATGTAGACTTGGAAAGAAATCCCCTTTCTAGAAAAATGAAAATAAAGGCATAGCCTATAAAAAGAATCGGCAAGGACCATTGTATGTCATGAGAAAGAACAACAGATTGAATAGAGCAAGGAGGTAACAACGATCTGATTTATGTTTCAAAGAAAATCAGATATTTGACTATCAGCAGAGGATGAACATATCAAAGTCTGAAATACTTGCGGTTGATCTCTCTTATATTGGTTGTAATGACTATAGGTCTGAAGCAAGCAGAAGAATCATCCCTTTCATACTTCAATCGAACAATAGGAGCAGCATCTCAATCAATCCTCAAACATAGTATAAGAAAAAAGCAAGTACAAACAATGAGAAAGAAGAACAACAAGTGACAAGCAGGTTAGCTTTATTTAGTCATAAGAAGCACAAGTGGTTCATATGCTAATATTATGGAAAAAAATCACTCAAACAAGAAAAAGTAAAATCTCATGGTGTTTCCCCGGTAAGGACATAGCATACTCAAGTGTGGAAGAAAAAGGGAGATTCTACTCAAGGGGAGTAGATTTGTTGTCCCTTTTCATTAAAGAGAAGAGAAAAGGATAGATGCAAGGAGTAGAAAGGAACATGCCAAGTAATGTATCTAAAGGTTTAATGGAAGTATGCCCCCTTTTTTCTTTAGTTTATAAATTTTTTGATGTATAATTGTTTGCAGAGGATTGAGTAGAATATTGATATTGATTGTTTAATGGGAATAATTGTGTGGTAGCCTTAATGTGTTGATTTTAGATGTAGATGAGTTTATATGTTCTTGACCAAAGAGATCATGATAAATAATGTCAAGAGAATACTTAATTAATAGTTTGTATTAGTGGTATCAATTAATAACTTCTATCATCAATTAGTATCAATTTTATATTGCTGCTAAGGATAAGTATGCAAAACAATGGTTGATGGTGTTGTTGTTGCATATCAATGTTTCTTGATTGATTAGAGTTTATGTTGTAAATATTATTAGTGGTATGATTGTTGTGTTGATTCCAAGCTATTACATTAATAATTGGTATCAAACATCATATTTATGAAGAGAACAAACATTGGTGAAAAGAGTAAGCAGTGTAACAGAAGGTGATTGTTTGCAGACTCTTAATGCCAAAGAGAAAGCATGATCACAAAGGGAGAATACTCAATTAACAGTTGCTCAATAATTGGTATCAAAGGTATTAAATATTGGTATCCATATTTTTACTTGGAGATTGTCATGACAGTTCAACATAATTATGTTGTTGATTTTATGACTAAGTGAAATTGTTGGTCCAATTTTGTATGTATGTTGTTGTGGGTTTGATAGAGTCTTGATCTATATGTTGCTAATATTTATGTTGAGTCAAATTTATATGGTGATGTTTTTAAGAGTATAGCGATGTATCATAGGTGGAGATTCTATTAGTGATTGAGAGTATGTTGTCATAGTTTGTATATGGGAGCATTATTTTAAATAGGCATGCATTTGTGAGATGCCCTCTATTTTTGTCATGCAAACACTTTTAAATGGTGTACTTTGTTTTTTATCAGTTGAAAATTGCATGGTGTCAGTCATGAATAGAATAGATGTTTGCTGGTGTTAATCGTCATGTGCATGTGTCCACTGGGAGAAGCACTATTATGTAATCCTAGTTGAGGCATAGACCAACAAGAATGAGTTTGCTTATGGCTCAATGCTACATGTATAAGCCACTTTAGACAGAGATACCTCTTAAATAATTGAGGCAAAGATTCAAAGTGATTACTCACTCTCCTTTTAACTAAATCTTCTCCATGGGATGGAAAGGAAGTTCTTTAGATCATATTAGAGATACCTAAAGTTTTCAACATGTGATGAAATAGTTGATAGGTCCATAGGATCAGAATGATAGCGGTAGTATCTTTTCCATTGATGTGTTGATTTGATAGGTGAAATTCTATACTTGATCGGACACTTGTTGCTTGAACAATGTATCCCTTTTCCATAGATGTCAAATGGGGTGACGTAGGGTTACCCCTGCTATACCCTCAGTATGCATATATACCTACACATAAACCATTTTCTGCCCAGGAATTTATATGACCATCCGGTCAAAGATTCATTATAACTAAATAATGGTTAAGGCCCCCTTAATTAGAACTTATATGGGAACATTTTAATAGACTAACCCAAAGTCTAAACCTTTGTTAACTCCCATGGCCGCACATATAACCGAACCCACTTTATAAACTTTGGGTTATAATTGGAAAACCATTAAAACCCTTCATTCAGCGCTTTAATCCATTATAAACCCTTTATAATATATATCACATAAAACCACATAAATCATACCTTTTTTTGCCTTTCATAAGCCTTTGCATAGTTCCCAAGACTTTCCTTTATCGCAATCGCTCATCGCAGTCCTCCACGTTCATAGGATTCCTATCACCCCTTCCACATCCGATATGTGACTATTGGAATCATTTAACACCACTTTTAAATTAAAAGGTTGGGACCCCACTTTAATTGTAATACACAGAATTACATTGAAATTCCGCTCCAAAACACATAAGCGGATCTCAAATATGATACACCTTCATTCATATTTATCGTCGGGTCTATTAATACCAAGTCTTTCCGCATTGTTGCTCCAATCTCCGAAATGTCCGACCTCCAATCAGCTCTTATCACTATCGGTTATCGACTATCGCACCGTCCTTCAGCTCCTAACCTTTATGATATGTGATTATATCTCAACCATTGATCAGGCTCGTGATCTGATGGTTGACGATTAATCGCATGATCACAATCGCTTATTCCCTTCGACCATTCGACAACACTTGAAGGGTTTCCACCAATGCGATATTCTTTCGTCTCCTCTACGATTGGATCTGGTCCGTTGATCTATTAGATCCAACGGTTGTTGTACATCACCTATTCACTTCTCTGTTCTTCTCTTTGCTTATGATTTTATGTTATTTCTTCAGCGTTCCACTATGGTTTCGGGTTTCTTCAAGATTTTGGTCCCTCGGTTGTTCCACTGTGCACTTCCTCCTAAGCTTTGAATTTGATCCCTCTAATGGATTCAATGATCAATTATGATCCTCCTCTTCATGTATTTCTCTGTGTAATCGCCGAATTTTGCCTGCAACTCTCTGTTACACATAATATGCTAATTCATCCATTCATCATTCAATATTCGATAACACACTTATGCAAGTTGGAATTTGAATCTCTATGCATATATATATCAACAAACAATTACATAATGATACTCTCTGTCTCTCCTTGGCCTAATATTCTAATTTAATGGCCTTTGTTCATTATATGCCCGTAGACTTACAACACTCTCTCTCTCTCTCTCTCTCTCTCTCTCTCTCTCTCTCTCTCTCTCTCTCTCTCTCGCTCTCTCTCTCTCTCTCTATGCCTTTTAGGCTTACATTTATACAAAAATGGATTCTAAAACCAATTCTTGGTTTAGATCCATAAGCTTCTCAACAAAATCCGAAAATCTCTTTCTCATCCCTGGGGATTCTCTCAAATTCACAAAATCATGAACCGACTCCTAATCTAAGATTTACAATCAATTCTCAATCCTCTCATCACTCAACTATCCTAAATCTCTCATTTTCTCCTACATTTGAGATCATTTACAATTATGCCTCACAATATTCAAATAATTCCTATTCTCATTAAAATCACTCAAAATATTAAATAATTACATTAATTCAATACTTAGGAAACCAACTTCCTTGAAACACAAGACCCCCTATGTCTACTAGAATATAATAATGATGTTGAGCTGAATGCTCCTGCATCAGACTCCCCAAGTAAGAAAATTTATGACCTCCTGGTCATAAGTCTGGATAATTAGTTCCTCCTAGATCCTAGACTTTATTTTGTAACTTGTCTTTGCTTTTCCATTGTTCTATTGTTGTTGTTGTCTACTGTTGTTCTCCAGGTCTCCATACCTTATGATGCAATGCTCCACTTGCCCTGCTTTCATAGTCTGATACTATCTTCCTCTTATTGTCACTCCTCTCCTTTCTTGATGTTGTCTTCTTCTGAGACACTTTGATCATTATCCTTCTTATCAGTTCAATTTCTCTATCCATTATATCCTTTGTCTGCTAATTGTCTTCAACTCTTGATTGTTGAACTCTCATTCTTGCTTGTTCTTCACTTATTTTGATTGCCTTCCTTTCATCCTTACCCTCTTGTTCAATATTGTCTTGCATTTTTTTTAGCTGCTGCCATATTATCATTCAACACAATTTTATGCTTCTGTTTCACGTACCTTTCAACTTCTCCCTGGCTATCATTTATGAAAACTTCTTTTTCACCCTTCAGCAACAATGTATCTTGAACATTTATCCTCTGCTCTTCTAACTTCCTCCTTTGTAAGTCTAATTCTCTATATAACTCAATGATTTTACTTCGAGTAAACTTTGGAAATTTTACAAAATCTCCCATTTCTTCATTTTCTATTGACCCATCATCACATGGTCCTTCTTCCTATGCTAAATCTTTCTTAACATCCTTTACTAGATGTTCTTCCTCTTCTTATTTCATTTGTCTGTCCACCTGTGCCAAATATGTTCCAATTTCTGCAACAAAATCTTCAATTATAAGACAATCATCATAATCAAAAGTATAAGGCCTCTCTACCTCTTCTTCCTTTATCAACACTGCAGTATGCTACTCGGATCTCTCTTCTTCTGTCAGCATATCAGTATGTTGATTCAAACTCAAAGAACTCTTGATATTGTCGACTAGTCTCTCCTTCTCATCATATGTTTCAATGATGTCTTTCAGCACTTGTCCATTGTAGCGAACTGAATCTTTTCAAGTCTCCTTGTCATATTCTGCTTCAAAACTTTCATCTTCTGGAAGGTATTCTTCCACTTTTTTGACAGCTTTAAAAGACTGCTTATTTTCTTCCAAGCCTACAACCATACACGAATCATTAATTTAAAAAATACAAGACCTTTTGGTCTCTTTTGATGTTTCAGTCATCAAGTCTTCTGGCTGCTTTGAATCATTCATATGATTCAACTACTCTATCTCTTCATCACTTTCAAAAAGTAATGGTCCAAGTTCTGGTTCACATATCAAAACTTCAACATCTTCTTTGGCATCTTCCTTTTGTTGTAGCTCAACTCTTTTGAGCTTCTCTGTCTTCAATTTGGAATCTATAATATGTTCAAGTCCCCTTAGCTCCTTTATTAACTGCATATTCACCTGGTGATTCCTCTTCTCTTGTAGCCTCTACCACTTCACTTTTTTTCTCATGACATAACCATATTTTTGGTCCGCTTCATTTCCCTGCAACATCTCCATTAAAACTTCAAGTTGAACTGATATCTCAGCCATTTCTCTATCATATTCTTCATCACTCATTCTCATGCCATTTGTCTTGGCATCCTTCTCCTTTTGTCCTATGTTGTGATCTTTTTCAAAACCTTTGTTATGACTGTCACTAGTCATCATCCTCTCCACCTCTATGAGCTCCTTTCACTCACTCACTATGAGTTGCACTAAAGCCTCTACAACAGCAAGTCTTCCGTGTTTCCACTTGCCTCACCAAGCTCTCCTCTGTACTTGGTCTTTTGGCAAGTAATTGGTTCTCTATCATTGGAACCTCCTTTGAGCACTTCTCTTTGCTCCTTCTAGGCTTCAACTCATCTATATCTTCTAAGAACACAATTGTCCTCTGTAAAATTTTGTATAATTTTTCTACAAATAAGCTATCTTTGATACCATGCAGAACTTTTTCTACATATCAGCTAGCTCTAATACCATGTAGAAACTTCCCACCTGTAGATCACCTGGTAATGCAATGTACTAAAGCAAAACACTTGATCTACTTCTACAAACAATTTAGCGGAATCTTAATCAACCATGAGCAACATCAATAAGAACACATATAATTGATAAGAAGGAATCAATCACACATAACACATAAGAATTTACCCGGGGAAAGCACCTGCTTAAAACCCCATATCTATATTATCATACAAGTGGAAATATAGTCCGGATTACACAAAGCCTTAGCTCGGAAGCTATCCAACTCTCAGTACAATCCCTCTGCTACTCATAGATAGTCAAAGGCTTCTCACAAACCTTCTCCTCTTCCCTCCAAGCCTCCTATTTCCTTGTGCAGTTTCCTTGGGGTCTAATGCTGCCACCGACCTCTTCACACACTCACTAACCTTTGATCTAACTGCACAAACTTGAAGGAGATAAATCCTCATCATGGATGAGCTTCCTTTATAGGAAAAATATTCATCCAACTGATAGTACACTATCCCTTCTCTGATCTCAACTGGGTCTCTGTCTGAGCTGACATGCATCAGTTATTCATGAGAGAATACTCAGTGATCTGAAAATAATAGTTGTCACATGCATGCAAGCATTAACAAACTATATCTCATTATTTTAACAACTTGTTAAAATAATCTAATTGGACTTGACTAAGTTAAACTAAGTCAACTTATCCTCTCAATATAGAATTGAACCTTATCTCCTTTAATAAAGGGATAAATTCCTAAATCAAGAGAGAAAATAATTGCATGATCTCACAAAGACTTCAAGTTTAATTTTCCATAACTAATTAACTCATGGAGAATAATTAATTAATATTTTAAACTGCTAGTAAGACCAAATTCATTTTTACTTCCTATAGATAGACCAGGGACTGCTATAAATAGGAAGGGGCCCAGAAATGCTATTTTTAGAAGATATTATTTTTAGCAATTTCAGCTCTCACCCAAGGTGGCCAAACTGCTCATTGGCCAAACTGCTATTTTTAGAAGTGTTATTTTTAGCAGTTCTATTTTTAGCAATTTCTAAATTTACATTTGTTGTTGCACACTTTTCAACACTCCCTCTCCACAAGAAAGGCTTCCTCTCAAACCCGATCCTGTAATTTTGGAATGTTCTGCATGCAACACATCTACCAAGTGTGGTTGCTCCAGCAACACTCGGAACAAAATACTCCCAACTGACCACTCCATTGGCCTAGAAACATACTCTAATGCTGAAGCTCTACTTGTTGCTGACAAGTACTCCCTCTCTGACCTCTGCGCTACTGCAACATCTCCATTCAACTTGCACCATTGTACCCTTCTCTATGCTACCCTGCACCATGCAAAACACTTGTGCCTCTCCCATTGCTGCAACCTGCATGCTCTGCGTTGTCCTGGGATTCCCTGCACTGTAGCTCTATTTTCCACTCCATCTACATTTTTCTCTACCCAATCAATCAGTTCATGCTACTCCACATCGGGGCTTCTGTAGCAAGGTCTCATACAAGAGATTGAGTACCTCAAGGGTCCTGCCCCTCCTCCTTGGGACGATCACTCCACATCGCCCCACCTCCTACCTGGAGGTATGCCTGCATGTGACCCCTCTGCCCACCTGGCTCGAAGTTTCCCCCTACTGGAGGTCTCTCCATAAGTAGATGCCTCTACTCGATCTCCTCTCAGCTTCCCCTATTGTGGTTGCTCCA
Source organism: Pinus taeda (assembly GCA_000404065.3). Classification (NCBI taxonomy): domain Eukaryota; kingdom Viridiplantae; phylum Streptophyta; class Pinopsida; order Pinales; family Pinaceae; genus Pinus; species Pinus taeda. Next base: position 595,287 of record APFE030590710.1, read on the forward strand.
CAACCTCCTGAAGCTGCTGCACTAATCGTGGCTCCTCCACAATTGTCTGAGACTTCATCTGGCTTTTCATGTTGAGAGGTAATTTACTCTCCCTCTCAACCACCACATATCTAACCTTTGTCTTGCTCCTCAAGGCTTTGCATGCATCTTGTACCTCAAGTGCATACAGGTTCTTGGCTAGCACACCAATCTATTTCCACTTTCCCACTGTCACGAAATTTTCTAGAAAAAGAGTTGATTTTAAATCAACAATATCTCCCTCATCCGAACTCTGATTCAGGCGTTTTTTTTTTTGGGGGTATTTTTCTGCAAGGAATCCAGATCTCCTATTTATTTTTGAAAACTGTGTATGGAAATTTTCATATCTGCTCTGCAAACTCTTGGCCCAAAACTCAAAAATTTTAAATCTGCTCTCAGTATATTGTTCTCTCCTTGATCACCTGTGCGCCGATACCATGTAGAATTTTGTTGAATTTTTCTACAAATCAACTAGCTCTAATACCATGTAGAATTTTTTTTACAAATCAGCTAGCTTTGATACCATGTAGAATTTTGTATAATTTTTCTACAAATCGGCTAGCTCTGATACCATGTAGAACTTTTTCTACATATCAGCTAGCTCTAATACCATGTAGAAATTTCCCACCTGTAGATCACCTGGTAATGCAATGTACTAAAGCAAAACACTTGATCTAATTCTACAAACAATTTAGTGGAAGCTTAATAAACCATGAGCAACATCAATAAGAACACATATAACTGATAAGAAGGAATCAATCACACATAACACAGAAGAAATTACCCGGGGAAAGCACCAGCCTAAAACCCCATCTCTATATTATCATACAAGTGGAAATATAGTCTGGATTACACAAAGCCTTAGCTCGGAAGCTATCTATCTCTCAGTACAATCCCTTTGCTGCTCATAGATAGTCAAAGGCTTCTCACAAACCTTCTCCTCTGCCCTCCAAGCCTCCTATTTCCTTGTGCAGTTTCCTTGGGGTCCAGTGTTGCCACCTGTGTGAATTGGCCTCTTCACACACTCACTAACCTCTAAAATAACTGCGGTCTCCATCAACTATTCAACATCCTCTTTATCCACTATCTACTAACCTTAATCAACCATGAGCAATATCTACTTCTACTCTCAAGTAGTCCCCATCCACTATTCAAATTCGAATGAATCTCCATTCTCCAAAACATCATTGTGGATTATTTATGTTTCTACAATCTCTTCTAAATTCTTACTCACCTGCCTCTAAGAAATTAATTGTTCTTCTCCAATTTCAATTTCAAACCTTTCACAATTCCAATTATACAAATTCATTGGCCTTAAATTATTTGCTCTACTTTTATCAAAATATGAACATTCTATCAAAATGCAAAAATATCAAGATTAGTGTTCCTCTTACCAATCTCCCAGCTTTACTCTGGTTGCTTCGTTGTCAGATTAGAATCTGATCTCCCTTGCCTGCATACACATCTTTCCACATGTCTCTGTTCTAAATTCTTCTAAAGAACTTTCACACATTATTTCTTTGTTCTACTCTAATACCAAATGACGCAGGGTTACCCCTGCTATACCCACAGTATGCATATAGACCTATGCATAAACCATTTTCTACCCATGAATTTATATGACCATCCGGTCAAAGATTCATTATAACTGAACAATGGTTAAGGCCCCCTTAATTAGAACTTATATGGGAACATTTTAATAGACTAACCCAAAGTCTAAACCTTTGTTAACTCCTATGGCCGCACATATAACCGAACCCACTTTATAAACTTTGGGTTATAATTGGAAAACCATTAAAACCCTTCATTCGGAACTTTAATCCATTATAAACCCTTTATAATAGATATCACATAAAACCACATAAATCATACCTTTTTCCACCTTTCATAATCCTTTCCACAGTTCCCAAGACTTGCCTTTATCGCAATCGCTCATCGCAGTCCTCCGCGCTCATAGGACTCCTATCGCCCCTTCCTCATCCGATATGTGACTATCATAATTGTTTAACACAAATTTTACATTAAAATATTGGGACCCCACTTTAACCGTAATACACAAAATTACATTGAAATTCCACTCCAAAACACGTAAGCGGATCTCAAATATTATACACCCGCATTCATATTTATCGTCGAGTTTGTTAATACCAAGTCTTTCCACATTGTTGCTCCGATCTCTGAAACGCCCAACCTCCTATTAGCACTTATCGCTATCAGCTATCGTACCGTCCTTCGGTTCCTAACCTTTGTGATATGTGATTATATCTCAATCGTCGATGAGGCTCGTGATTCGACGATTGATGATTAATCGCATGATCAGAATCACTTATTCCCTTCAACCATCTGACAACACTTGAAGGGTTTCCACCGCTGCGATATTCTTCCTTCTCTTATGCGATTGGATCTGGTCCATTGATCTGTTAGATCCAACAGTTGTTGTACATCACCTATTCACTTCTCCGCTCTTCTCTTTGCTTATGATTTTATGCTATTTCTTCAGCATTCCACTATGGTTTCAGGTTTCTTCAATATTTTGGTCCCTCGGCTATTCCATTGCGCACTTCCTCCTGAGCTTTGACTTCGATCCCTCTAATGGATTCAATGATCCATTATGATCCTCATCTTCATGTATTTCTCTGTGTAATCGCCGAATTCTGCCTGCAACTCTCTATTACACCGAATATGCTAATTCATTCATTCATCATTCAATATTCGATAACACACTTATACAAATTGGAATTTGAATCTATGTGCATATATATATCAACAAACAATTACATAATGAGACTCTTTGTCTCTCCTTGGCCTAATCTTCTAATTTAATGGCCTTTGTTCATTATCTGTCTGTAGGCTTAGAACACTAGCTAAATTTCTAACTCTCTCTCTCTCTATCTATCTCTCTCTCTATCTCTCTCTCTACCTTTTAGGCTTACATTTATACAAAAAGGGATTCTAAAACCAATTCTTGGTTTAGATCCATAAGCTTCTCAACAAAATCCTAAAATCTGTTTTTCATCCCTAAGGATTCTCTCAAATCCACAAAATCATGAACTGACTCCTAATCTAAGATTTACAATCAATTCTCAATCCTCTCATCACTCAACTATCCTAAATCTCTCATGTTATCCTACATTCAAGAACATTTACAATTATGCCTCACAATATTCAATTAATTCCTATTCTCATTAAAATCACTCAAAATATTAAATAATTACATTAATTCAATACTTAGGAAACCAAATTCCTTGAAACACAAGACCCCCTATGTCTACTAGAATACAATAATGATGTTGAGCTTAATGCTCCTGCATAAGGGGGAGAGGTAAATAAAAGGGAAGAGAAGTAGGAAAAACTTTTCTTTCTTGTGCATTACTTTGATAACAATGTTTTTGGTGTTGCCATGAATGCCAAAGGGGGGAAATGTTAGACATATGTTGTCATTGATGGAAAAGGATGTCAAATGTGTTAATTGATGTCAAATGTAGTATCATGGAGATTGTTAGATAGTGTTCTATTTTTTATTTATATGCATGTCAAAGGAGTGATGGAACTTATATATTTCCAAGAAAATTGGTGAAAAATAGTGGTGAAGTAGATTAGTCAAAGGGAAGAGACTTTGGACTTATTTTCAATATAAAATAGCAGATCAGAAGCTCTTAGAAATGACTTCTATGGAGAGTGTCGAGAAAGATATTTCCAATAATATATTGAAGTATGAAAAATGCTTCATGTATCATAAGAAATTCTTGGTCAAATTTTCAGAGTATAAAGTCAAAATTTGTGTGTTTCTAAGCCATGGGCCCTGCATTGCAATCAGCATACAATGCTTCATGTATCATAAGAAATTCCTGGTCAAATTTTCAGAGTATAAAGTCAAAATTTGTGTGTTTCTAAGCCATGGGCCCTGCATTGCAATCAGCATACAAGTGGCGAGGTCAACCACGTAAGTAAACAATTGATAGCACAAGATTGGAGCATTTCAAAGCCTAGGAAGGATAATGTGGCTCCCACCTAGGACATGTAACACCAGTATATTTTCCATGGAGGTTTCCAAATTAGGCGCAAGTCTTGCAATTTATTTTTCTCCATCATCTCGCCTTGTATCTGACAGGGGGAGAAATGATGGTCATCTACAAGCTTCAAAGCCACATCAAGCGAGCCTGAGCCCCAAGCTACCACACCCATTTCGAAGTTGTAGCCAGAGACAAAGATGCCCCTGAGCATGCCTTCAGTTGGTAATTTTGGACACTTCCTCTAGCAAAAAGCTTCAACTTCTTGCCAGTTTAGGAAGAGTTCCAGGAATAGAATTGGGGACACTTCCTCTAGCAGAAGACTTCAGCTTCTTGCCAGTTTCAGAAGAGTTCCAGGAATTGCATTAAGCATTCCAGAGTTGTTGGTCATCCTTAAACCATCACAGGTTGAGACTTCCCTTTTCAAGTTGAAGTTCTCCCTTTTATGTGGGGTGAGACCTCCCTTTCATAGTTGAAGGTTTCCCTCTTCAAAAGAATAGGAGCACTTCCTATAGCAGAAGACTTCAGCTTCTTGCCAGTTTTGGAAGAGTTCTAGGAATTTCACTAAGCATTCCAGTGTTGGTGGTCATCCTTAAACCACCGCCCTTTATACCAACATTTCAGAGAGCACATTCAGCCTAGTGTTCCATGCATTTTTTGCACATTTTTTATTACAACTCTCTTCTTGGACTCATACATAACCCTTCGAATTAAGGGGGGAATGTTGGACACCTAATCCTCTAAGGGTTGGTGTGGAAGTTGAACAGCCAAAAGGAGTCCAAGAGACCACTTGGAATATGAATCCAAGGGTCACACCATGTACTATAAATGTACATCATTTGTTAATAATAAATGTACTCTCCTGTTTATCTTTCCTATTTTGTTGCTGCCATGTGTGTGTTTAATAGTTTTTAGCATTGGTTTTCATGTTTTTTTGGGGTTTTTTGGGCCAGAGTTCCCGTTTTGAGTTTATAGTTCCCGTTTCAAAGTTTACATTGTTAATTTTAGCCAAAAGTGATAGTGTGCTAAACTTGGGATAAAGCACATGAAAGAGTTAGCAGTTGTTTGGCAGAATGGATAAAGTTGGCTAAGTATTTAGTATTTTTGGCCAAAACTAGTGGTTCACAAAGTTCGACTTCATAGAGAAGTTATGGTAAACCCTGTAAAAATTCCAAAATTGAGGAAATTGACAATTTAACTTAGAGTTTGAGATCACTACAGCAAAGTATAGATTGAAGACCATTAATACACTTCAAGGGGACATACCAAAAGTAGAAAAACAAGAATAAATCAAGATCAAATCATCAATTAGCTAAAGAAAGAGTTGAACTTAAATAAAGTTTTAAATCCTAAAAATATCAGCTCAAATTATTTATAAGCATAATCAAACAAGCAAGTAACTTGGTTGTTGTTGGTGCAACAAAAATGCATATTGTAGTACGCATCAGAGGTGAATCAGAAATCATATTTGAGGTCTGCAAGGTGTTTTAGAATGTAAAGAATGTGTTGGTGTTATTGGTGATATAGGTGGTGATGGTATTTTTTGTGTGAGCGGCAGAGATAAGAAATCAGTGACTAGTATTTTTTGAAGGTTTTTTATGGTGGCAAAGGTGTCAAGATAGGTGATTGAGGTGTGATAGAGAGGGAAAATTATGTTTGAAGCAAGAAAGTCTTATTGATATGAGTTTAAAATTGTATGAAAGATGGATCGACATGGCTAACAAGTTGGAGCTTTCATTTTAGGGGTAGTAACTCCTTCCAGTATTGGCTGGTAAATAATTAGTGGTGAGAGCTCATTTCAGTAGAAGTCGATAAACCAAGGGCGGTAACTCCTTTAAGTAGAAGCTGATAAATCATAGGTAGTAGCTCCTTTCAATGGTAGATGATAAATCAAGGATAGTAGCTCCTTTCAATATTAGCTGATAAATTAGGGGTGGTAGCTCCTTTCAATGGTAATTGATAAATTAGGGAGAGATAGCTTCCTTTAGATGGTAGCTTGATAAACCTACAAGTAGAATCTTGTAGGGTAGTGATGTTGTAGCTTGTCTTAGCAAAAGGAATAAAGAAGATTGTCGGTGTCTTTATATGTTACATATGTGAAGCAAATTGGTCAAAGAGCATAGACTTGAATCTCTTTTAAATAAAAAATATCATTTCTAAATATCTTGTAACATGCTCAGATGGATATTGCTCAAAAAGAGATTTCCAATGGTATATTGAAGTATGAAAAAGGCTTCCTAGATCAAAATATATGGTTGGTCAAAATTTCAAAGGATAAAGTAAAAACTTTAGTATTTCTAGGCCATGGGCCCCATAGCACAGTAGCGTACAGGTGTCAAGGTCATTCATGTGGGTGCACAATTGGATACATGGGATTGGCACATTTCAAAGCTTGAGAAAGACAATGTGGATCTTTCTTGGGACACATAAACCTAGTGGATTTTCCATGGATTTCTCCAAGGCATGCACAAGACATAATCAATGAGGTGATGCAGCACCAAGAGGACGTGTTGATGTAGTAGAAAGAGGATGTGGTGAGCTTTGAATGGTGATATTTGACGAGCGAGAGGACCCCATTGACACATCACCTCGGCAGTCCAACCCTAGTGGGATCCTAAGGACATCCAAATTTTATTCTTAGGGAGTTAACACTAGGGAGATGAGAAATTTTATATCGGATACCGCAAAATTTCCCATCTTGCATAATATTTAATTACATAAAATTCACAGAAATTCATAGTTTTGGGACCCCCTTGGCTCCCTACCCTTGACAACATGTGAACAAATCAAAGGACACATGTCATGATCTTATTGGACAAAGAATATAGGGGCATGGTTATGTTAACATTGCATAGACCAATGGGGACGTGATATGTGACATGAAAATTTGGCATTTTTGGGTGGCCAAGTGGGCCAAAAAGGGTGACATGTGGTAATGTGGTACACGCAAGTGGTAGACAAGTTAGCAGAGAGGACATGTCACCCTGGTCCCTGTAAGTCCAGGCACTCCAACGATTTATGGATGAGAAGCAAGTTTTATCTCTAGGCTAACATAGCATGGGGAAATGGTGGCATGTGAGCTAGCACTAACACATCATCTCGAGGGATTTGATGATTGGTTGCCGCATGGTCCCACCAAGACACGTAATCCTGGGAATCTCACCCTAGTTGTAGAAATTTATGAATAATATGACACTTATTCAACCGAGATTATCCCAATTATACACTATTGTGGAATACATGCATAATACGTAATCTCATCTACGTTGATCATCAATTTAGCAGTATTCAGAAACATACACATGCGCACATAGAAGCATCAAACACATATATCAACACAGTATGTATCCCGGGGAAAGCATCTCGCTAAAAACCCCAAACTATCTGTATATTATATGATTGATAACATGTAACAAACATAGTACAATACTCCTCACAAGTACTCAGTATTATCTCCACCTGTTACACACAATACAGCTCAGATCTGATCTCCAAATCTCCTCCGCTGCTTGCCTGCCTCCACTGCACAATCCTGCAAGAACAATAATTGATAACCAAACTCGTTCCAAGTTCTTTTTACCTTGGAAAATCACTCACACTGGAAATCACAAGAGCACAGGCTATAATCATTTGTTCTTGGCCACAATTCTCATTGGCATAACTCAATCCCACTGATTGTGCAAGATCTCATGCACAACTATAGTCACAACTGATAGCAATCTCAATCTCTAACACCTGTCTCCATGAACTGTACATGCACTGAGTTAACTGACGTATTCTTCAGTTGCATTATGAGTTAATAATTAGTGAATTAATTAATAACTAATTCACACAACTCATCACTTAGTCTATTTCCCAGTTAGACTAAATACAACCAGTTTAACCAAGTCAAACTGAACACAACTCCATCAACTCCACCTCCAGCTCCACTAAACTCAACCAATTGAGTTCTAACTGAAGAACTGCATGCAATAGCTCAGTCAACCCATAGGTAACCACGTGATTCCTTCTATCAGATGCATGTGCCACATCTGTAGCTCCAACTGAGGTGCTCCAAGAGAATAAGATAAAGTTTATAGTCTAAATATTATTATGAGCTAATAATATTTGACTGCTCTATATTTAGACTTGACAGTGTCACCGATGTTGTCTAAAAATAGAAGTCCATCTATTTTTGCCAACTTGACCAATCATCCATAAACAGCATCCTGCAACTCATAGACATGATCCATATGTATAAAAATAGACATAGTCTAAAAATAGACTTTGCGCCATAATTTGCCTATGGGCCCACTTAGTGAAGGTGACTCCTTTCCACTAAGCTCCATCATCTTGTTGCATTCTCAACACTAGCAAGATCAGGAGGTGCTCCATTGTGTTTTGTCAGTGAAGTAAGGTCGGGGTATAAATCTCACTCCAAGACGTGGTCATATGCATAGTGATAATGTGACCAAGGGTGAGGGCCTAGCAAGAACGAGTCAGCAGCTTTGACGATTTTGCATCATATTTGGTGTTTCAACCAAAAGTGGAAATTCGCTAAACTTGGGATAAAGCACATGAATGACTTAGCCGTAGTTTGGAAGAATGGACAGAGTTGGCGGATTATTTGGTAGTTTTATCCAAAAATAGTGGTTCACCAAAGTTAGAACTACAGATAGAATTTCTTTTAAACCCTATAAAAAATCCATAATTGAGGAAATTGGAAATTTAACTCAAAGTTTGAAATCAATACAAAAGATCATAGATTAAAGACCATTAGTACACATCAAGAGGACATACCAAAAGTATAAAAGTAAGAATAAACCAAGATCAAATCATCATTTAGTTGAAGTCAAAGCATTGAACTTAACTAAATTTTTAAATCCTAAAAATATTGACGCAAATTATTTGTGAAAAGAATCGAACAACCAAGTTGTTTTTGGTGCAAAGGAATTTGTATTGTAGTGTGCATCAGGGTTGAATTATAGATCACGTTTGGTGTCTAAAAGGTGTTCTATAATGGAAATAATGCATTGGTGATATTGGTGATGATGGTGTTTTTTGTGTATGTAGCAAAGATAAGAAATCAGTGAATAGTATTTGTTGAAGGTATTTTTATGGTGGAAAAGGTGTTGAGTTAAGTGATTGATGTGTGTTAAAGTGAGGGGAAATTATTTTTGAAGCAATAAAGTCTTGTTGATCTAAGTTTGCAAATTGTATAAAAGATGGATCAACATGGCCAACAAGTTGGAGCTTTCATTTTAATGGTAGTAGCTACTACCAATAATGGTTGTTAAAAAATCAAGAATGGGAGATCCTTTTAGTATAAGATAATAAACCAAGGGTGATATCTCCTTTCAGAAGAAGTTGATAAATCAGGGGTAGTAGCTACTTTCAGTAGTAGTTAATAAATCAAGGGTGGTAGATCCTTTTAGTGATAATTTATCAATTGGGGAGTGGTAGCTTCCTTCAAGTGGCAGCCTCAGAAACATGCAAGTATAAGCTTGTAGGGAAATGATATAATATCAAGTTTTATCATGTCTCTGCAAAAGGAATAAGTAAGAAGATGTCTTTATATGTTGCATATGTGAAGCAAATTGGTTAAAGAGCAAAGAATATGGAGCTATTTTCAATACATAAAGCCATAGTAAAATATCTTCGAAACTACTCATATGGATAGTGCTTGAAAAGATATTTCCAATAGTATATTGAAATCTAAAAAAGGATTCCTATATCAAAAGATATGGCTGGTCAAAGTTTCAAAGGATAAAGTCAATTTTTTGGTGTTTCTAGGCGATGGGCCCCACAGTACAGTTAGCGTATAGGTGGAAAGGTCAACCATGTGGGTACATATTTTCCATCACATTATTGGTGCATTTTAAAGCTCAAGAAGGAAAGTGCAAGTCCCATCTGGGACACATAATCGTAGCGAATTTTCCACAGAATTTTCCAAGGTAAATGCAAGACATAATCAGCAGGGTGACGCAACACAGGAAGAACATGGTCGGATGCAGAATAGGAGGAGCTGGCGATATCTAAATGGTGATATTTAAAGAGAAAGGGGAGGCCACTTACACATCACCCTAGCGGTCCATCCCCAGTGGGATCAGGAAGACATACAAATTTTATTTCCATGGAGATAGCATCGGAGAAACAGGAAAATTTTTGTTGGGTGTCGGAAAATTTCTCATCGTGCATAATATTTAATTATGTAAAATTCGCATAAGTTCACAAGTCTGGCAGCCCCTCCCTTCCATACCCTTGACAGCACATGGACCAATCAGACAACACAAGGCACAATCTTATTGGACAAATAAGACATAGTGGCATGATGACATCAACATGACATAGATCAATGGTACATGACACATAGCATGCATACTAGGAATTTTTTGGTGGTCAAGTAGGCCAAAAAAGGGGGACACATGTCACTAGTTAGCAAGTGGCATGTCGCAATGTAGTAGACACAGATGGCATACAAGTCAACAGTGAGGACACATCACTCTAGTCCTTGGAATTCTGAGTGCCTTGGGAATTTACGGACAAGTAGCAAGTTTTATCTCTAGCTTGAAAAAGTGTTGGGACATGATAGCATATCAGTTGGCATGACACATCACCCCGGGGATTTGGTTATTGGTGCATGGTCCAACCAGGACACATATCCTGGAAAATTCCCCCAAACGGAATCAAGAGGTGCTCCATTGTTTTTTGACGAGGAAATAAGGCCATGGGCTAAGGCTCACTTTAAGACATGGTCATATGCATAGTGATAATTTGACCGAGGGAGTGATCCCAGCAAGAATGAGTGAGCAACTTTGACAATTTTTCCCCATATTTGTGTTTCATCCAAAAGTGGTAGTGCACTAAACTTGGGATAAAGCACATGGACTAGTTGGTAGTTGTTTGGAGGAATGGACATAATTTGTGTAGTATTTGATAGTTTTGGCCAAAACTAGCGTTAACTAAAGCTAGAACTACGTAACCATAATGGGCCCATATCCCTATATGTTATTTATATGTTGTTTCACATGATTGATTTATGATGTTGTTTACATGAATGGTTTTCAAATAGATTGAAAACTTTAATTTGGAAGTAATTGTATAATTTGGTCACACTAATGATTCACCCCCCCTGGTAGTGTCCTAGTTTCTAACAATTGGCATCAGAGCCTGATTACTTCATAATCATTTTAACATTTAGAATAAATTTCAAGGACTATGGAAAACCAAGAAGGATGATTCACCAATAGGGCACCTATGTTCAATGGATTGAACTATGTGTTTTGAAAAGTAAGGATGAAAACCTATATTCAATCCCTTGGTACTAATGTATGGATGCAATGGAAGAAGAATATCAAAAGCCTCAAGCCCTTATTACAAGATATCATAAGATTGAATTTACATGCATTGCAAAATCTATGAATGCTCTACTTGTTGGCCTACCTGAATCCAAACTATCAAGGTCATGGATTATATAACTACAAAACTCATTTGGGACAAGATGAGAAACTGCTATGAAATTAATAGCAAGGTAACTCAAGCCAAACTTTAAGGTTTTAGATGCAATTTGAGTCTTTAGAAGATGAATGATGATGAATATATTGCTATATACTTTCTTAGAGTTGTTGAAATTGTGAATATAATAAGAGGTCTTAATGAAGAACTAAAAGAGCCAGTAGTAGTTCAAAAGGTGTTGAGATTTATCCTTGAAAGGTTTAATCCTAAAGTTTCATCCATTGAGGAGATGAACAATCTCAAATATCTCACTTTGTATCAACTACTTGGCACTCTTACTGCCTATGAGATGAGGATTTCTAATGGCAAGTCTACGACAAAGGAATCAACCTTCAAAGTATACAAAAACCCCAATGAAGAACATAACGACTCATGTTGCGAATTAGATGAAGGGGAAGCTAATTTTTTGGGAAATCTCAAGAGAGGCTCAAGAAAGTACAAATGAAACCTACCTTTTAAGTGTTTTAATTGCAGTAAAGTAGATCATTATGCTTCTAAGTTGTCCTGAAAAGAAGAAGAATGAATATGACCCCAGTGAGAAATTTATAAAAGTGAAAAAGGACAAAAATAAGTTTAAGAAGAAAATATTCTACACCCAACACTGCAACTCCTCTTAAAATGAAGATAGTCAATCTTCAGATGAGGGCAGAGCCTATGAAAGCTCAAAATAATTTATTCTCATGGCCATAAAGAATATGGATATAGAAGTTTTTGACTATGATGGAAAATAGGTTGAAGTTGACTTAGAAGGAGATCGTATTAGTGCTCTTGAGGAAATTCAAAGGCTGAGAAAGAAAAGAAAAGAACAAAAGGAATTATTGATTAAGGACAAAGTTGAAGTTATTGAAACTATGCTCTTGCAAATTGATGAAAGTAAGAACATCCAAGAAACTCTGAATCAGCAGCTCAATGAGAAGAATTAAGCATGTGAAAGGCTTGAAGGAGAAATTGTTTCTCTAAGGAAAGAGCTTGAAAAACTAAAACCTAGCTAATATTTAATATAAAATTTGGAAAAGGGACTAAAACTTTAAATTAACTTATTGAAGCTCAAAGAGTATCTAATAACAGAGCAGGTCTTGAATTTGATAATGAGTCAAGCTCAACAGTTGATATAAAAGGAAAGAAATCCATTACTTTTGTGCAAGTGGTAAAAAAATGCGGAAAACACAATAGTCAAACCTAACCTGATGCAACAATAGAAAATAAAAAGGAAGCACGCAATACAATTTGCAGCCATAGGAAAATCAATGGTTGCAAAAAAAAGGAGCAATTTGATTCAACAAAATTCTAATAATGCAAGAGATGCAAATTGAATCCTCAACAGAGAGGTTTAGGTCTCAAACAAATTGGAATATCTCAAAGAGCAACTCATCCAATCTTCAAAAATCATTTTTCTTCTAAGTATGAGGACATATTTCCAGGTTATTTTTTTACCTGTATTAATTATGGGCAAAAGGCAGCAAATTGCAGATGAATTTATCATTTCGACAACTCAGGCCATGAAGAAGAAATTATCATCCTAATAACCAATTTGTCAGGAAAAGGATGAGAAGGCCCTGGTTTAGCAAATCATTTTCCCCACTAAATAACTTTTTTCATTGTTACATTAGTCAAAACTATGGTCATGGAGCAGCTGATTGTAGACTAAAAGACAAAAGGCTTAATCCAGAAATCAAGCAAACAAATCAGCTACCCAAAGAATGGAATTAAAAAAGAAAATGAAGAAAATTGTAATGTGGTCTTATATGCTCAAAATGAAGGGATCCATTGGTATATTGATAGTGGTTTTTCCATACATATGTTAGGAGATAAAATCAATTTCTTTTCATGGGAACCTATCAAGAAAAGTAATGTGACCTTTGGAAATAATGCACCTGGTAAGATTGTGGGTAAATTAATTATTAACCTAGCTAATGGCAGAGGTAAGGCTAATGATGTTCTATTTGTTGATGGCTTTGAAGCACAATTTACTCAGTGTGTCTCATATGTGTGACCAAGGCTATGATGTATTGTTCAAATCTAAAAATTGTCAAATCAAGTCTGCAGCCACAGAGAGATAGTAGTTGGGGTTGTTAGAATATACAGTAATTTCTATTTTCTAAAAGAGAAGACAGAGAAGTGTTGTTTGACAAAGATAGATGATATTTGGTTGTGGCATTGAAGGCTAGTACATTTGAACTTTGATCCTATTTTCAAATTGGGTAAGAAGAATGCTATTAGAGATATACCAAAGCTTAGAAAGCCATAGAACACTATTTGCAAGTCTTGTTAGATTGGGAAACAAGTGTGAGTACCATCCAAATCCAAGGATAACTCATCAACTGGGCCATTAAAATTTATACATATGGACTTGTGTGGTCCTTCAAGAGCTTGAACACCCTTAGGTAAATTGTATTTCGTGCTTGTCATTGATGATTTTAGCAGAATGACATGGATGGTTTCTTCAAAGAAAAATAAGAGGACTTTGAAAAGTTTAAGAACTTTAAGGCCATAGATGAGAATGAGAATGATTGTAAAATAAAGTGTATAAGGTATGATAATGGTGGTGAGTTTAACTTGAAAGAGTTTAATTATTTTTGTAAAGAACAAGGCATCAAAGGATAGTTTACCATAGTAGAGACTCCACCGCATAATGGAGTATCAGAAAGAACCAACACATCAGTCCAGAGCCATGATTGAAAATTGTTGGTAGTATTAGATTCCTTTCGGTTGGAGCCAGAAAAAAATTGTAAAAGCAAGTTGAAGCTTACCTTTGTGAAAGTAATTGAAGAAAGGATTAGATAATCTATGTGTTTAATATGTACTTATTGTGGTGCTTATACGAATGGTCATTGAAGTGTTTATTTATGTTTGAGTATTCTTTACTTCGTGAAAGAAAATTATAAAATTATCACAACAATGATTTACCCACGCCCCTCCTAGTAATGTCATGGTTTCTAACAGATCCCTCTATGGGCGTATAAATTTAAATGGGAAAAAGACATAGACTAACTGTAATTATAATCTAATACCACTTGAGGAAGAGGTAAAGCCATGAGGAGGATGGAAGCCAGCAAAGGGGAATTTGAGATTAATATTTTCCAATGGATTATTGGTTGAGCCAAATGTCCATAAGGATCAATATTATCAGTCTTTCCCAAGAAACTATATGGAGGGAAGGTGTGGCAATAACTTCCAACAGTTATGAAAGGAATGGGAAGTAGTACCAGAATTTCTCAAAAGGTATAGGTAGTGTACCATCAAGAAGATTTAATGATTCTAACTAGAAGTTTCTAATTTGACCTGTTAGCCCTGAGGTGCAGTACTGACGTTTTAAAGGTCAAGTGAGGATTCAGGCTGCTTTGTTGTTCTTAAAAGGGTCCCACACCGGCCATTATTCCCCTTCTTCTCTTACCCCATTCACACTTTACCCTTTCTCTTTCCTAACTCAACCTTCGCGCCCTGAAAAAATCCTCTTTGGCCTTAGCCCCAAGTGCAATAGCCAAAATCCCCATAAACCTCACCCATATGCCTCATGCGCCTATAGCACATTTCCTGAAGACATCTCGTACCTTCACCGCATCTTCGTTGTTGATCTTTCCTCATCAATCAAACGGTCCACGTCCCATCCGATACGCCAACATGCCCGATATCTCTCCACTGTTAGATCACCCCCGCCAGATCTAACGATCAAGGCCCATATTGTGCAGACAACTAGCACGAAGAGTACCCACCCGATGAGGGTGGTTTCTCTCTCTCTCTCTTCTACCGCTACATGTCATCCAGTGAATGGCATCGTGCGAGTTCTGACACTTACCGCTTACTACCCGATAAAAACCATTAATACTCAAATCAAAACCACCCCCGCGTGTTACCGTCTGCTCATCTCCGCCGCTCGATAACCATCCAATCTACTCTCCTGAAGATCTAACGTCTGGGACATGTTTCGCTCCCACCACGACCGCTAGCCTCCAAAAAAAAAATGATCTCCACCACACATCTCCCTTGATTTGACAGCCACCATTCATAATCACTCGCAACCATTCATCTGCCATGCACTCCATACCCCACATCCTGTCTGTAGCACGAATAATTATATGGCCGACTCTGTCAGTTGAGCAACGGTCTGACCACAAAACCGAATTAAAAGAAGAGCATGGCCAAAGGAGAAAAGGGTATAGCACGACTCAGCGACCGAATTAATTAGTCATGGAACTCCACTACCATGATCAATCCGACTACCTGAAGGACAGCACGGTACTAGAACCAATCAGGTTTTCGCAGTGGAGAAAGCAACTACGTTCAAAGGCGCTATCAGACAGCTAATGGTATTTAGTGGTCAATTAAGACCCCTCCATCCCTAAATGAATAAGAGCCATTGTAATGATAGATTATAAATAGCTAGAAGAAAGATGTAATCAAGGTTGGCAATGGTGTTTCGGTTTAACTTCTAGAGACTGTAGATACTCTGTAACTTGCAACATCTCATCTTCATTTTCAGCGATGCAAGCTTCTTTTGTTGTTAATTGCTCAATGCCCATTTCTTCTCTGCTCTAAGCTTGTCCTTGATGTGTTGTATTCATGATTTATTTTATGTCTAATGCTAGATAATTTTCATCTTATCTCTGGATTAGACAACTGAATGTATCATTGAGTAGGTCACTCAAGTTTCTTCTGTATCTAATGCAAGATAACTATCATCTTATCTCTGCATTGGTAGATTAGATTTGAAAGTTTCTTTACTAGTTGCAGCTGGCCATCATACATTATGTATGCATCTTCTGGTGTGGTTAGTATTTTTCGTCTATTCACCTAACTCCCAAATTATTGAACATTGGTGGTCTAAAGCCTTGTAGTCTGAGGGTGTTCATGCATGTCTGGATTGAAAATAGAGTAGAAGTGGTTATCTGGCTTGAACCAAACCATCACCCATCCCAATAATTTCCTAGAATCATATTGAAATTATATGTTACCAGGCATCTTTGAGCTTCAACTTAGGAGAGTTTCCTGGAGCCTAACATAATTGGCGTTGTTGCCGGGGAGAGGGGATTGAAGCTCAGCTTCCCTGGGAGAACGAAACAGATCCAGCTTTGATGATAGACAATTAGACACATTTTTGGTTACAATCATCTATCTGGCAACTCTACTAGAGGCCGAACCTTTTGGCGACTCCACATCATAGTTCTGGCTCAGTTTGTGAGGCATACTCAGAGAAATCCTTAGAAGTCACCAACTAACTCAGTACCTGCCCTTAAAATATCATCAAAGGAAGAAATATATCACAGAAAGGAGCATCAGGATCAGGTGAACTGAAACAATCCTCCATATCTTTGTAAGAAAGGCTTTAATAGAACAAATACATGTTGAGAATATAGCCTCTAGCACTAGCAGTGAAGGAAAATTTTTAGAGATTCATAAAGCTCTGTATTCTTTAGGTTCTCCTCTTGCTTTAAGCCCGAAGGAAACCTCACCTCCTATCCCTCATATTCCTTTAGTCCTGTTAGTCACTCCTCATCTCTCTATTACCCAGACTGCCAGCACTCTTCCATCCACCACAACCATGGCAGGTCCACAAGCACCCACCAAAATGGAAAGAATCATAGTTTCTAGGTATGGACCTCTAGTACTGCCCACTCCTTTGAGTGCAATGCCTGCTGGAGAATATAAAAAATACATGCATAAGTTCACTAGGACTGAAGGGATTATCACTGAAGAACATCTTGAGTCCTTTTATAACTATTCAGATAATCTAGACATTAGTGAAGATGATGTGTGGATGAGAGTTTTTGTCCAAAGCCTAGATGGATAGGCAAGAAAATGGTTAAGAGAATTGACCCCTAGATCTATAACAGACATTGAGGCCTTAGATGATGTTTTCCTAAAGCAATGGGAGGATAAGAAAGATTTGTTCTATTATCATACCGAGTTTGGCAACATAAAGAGGGAAAATGGGGAGTCATTGTATGATTTCAATAAAAGGTTCAACTGCATGTACAGCAAGATACCAGCTGAAATGAAACCTACCCCCACCTCTGCCAAGCTCACCTATGCCAACTCCTTTGATTCTGACTTCTACCTGCTATTGGGAGAAAGAATATGTGCTTCTCTGGCTGAGATGCAGGATGCAGCCTTGGAGGTAGAATCTAATGTTATGGCTGCAGAGAAACTCAAGGGACATGTTGACAGAAGGAGACAGAGGGATGAATCTTCTTCATCCTCAAACCCCAAGATAAACAAAATGACCAAGATGATAGAGTCATTGGCCTCTGAAATCTCCAAGCTGAAGGTTGAGTAGCATTCAGGGAAAGGAAAAGTTCCTAATACATTTGCTCCTAAAAATCCAAATCCATATAGGAGAGTAAACGAACAATTGCAGATCATGAAAATGGGAAAAGAGGCCAGTGAAGAATAGAAGGTGAAGACTCCCTTCCAGAACGTAGTCATGGAGGAGGAGGAGTTAGATGAAGAGGATGAGATCCACTGCATGGAAGACAAGGCAGTGCTTCCTTTTTTACATTAGCTGCCTATGAGGAGTCATTACTCAAGGACCAGCCCAGCCAAGGGTGGGACAAAGAAGTTGTTCTACAAACTGAAGATTAGCAGAGATATAACCTGAGGTCAAGAATGAGTAATGGCAAAGAAAGCCCTATCCAAAGAGCTATTGTCCCCACAGAGCAGCAGATTAGCAAGCAGAAGCGACTAGCAGTTGATCCCATTAGCCTCAAAGCACCAGCTCAAGAGGTAAGAGGTCTTGACAAGTCCGCTTCTCCCTTCAGTTTTGAATCAGGAATCCAAAAGCTGAAAATATCTATATCTCTGATGGAACTGGTAAAGAATGAATCCTTTAAGAAACCCATCCTTGATGCCCTTGAGCTCAAAGCCACACAAGCATCAAACGACTATGTGAATTTGCAGGATGACAAAATTGCAGTTGTGCTTAGCCCAAGGATTGAACCCTCTGATGATAGCTCCCCATCATTCTAGGTCTCCTTGACCATTCATGACAAAACTATGCACAATTGTTTGCTGGACACTGGTGCCAGCCATAATCTAATGCCAAAGGTTGTCATGGATTAATTAGGCCTTGACATCACTAGACCCTATCATGACTTGTTCTCTTTTGACTCAAGAAAGGTGAAATGTTTGGGTTTAATCAAAGATCTAGCCATCACCTTATCCCAGCTGCCCATGAAGAGCATGATGATGGATATTGTGGTAACAGAAGTCCCTCCTAAGTTTGGCATGTTACTTTCTAGAGGATGGATTAAGAGATTAGGTGGGACATTGCAAAATGACCTGTCCTATGCCACTGTCCCGGTTTTTGGGGGAGAAAGCAGGAGATTATACAGAGAAGCTCAGCTGGCCTATGTCATTAGTGATGAGAAGCATCCTACTAATCATCTCATCTATGTTGTTGATACTGACTTTGGAGCCTGTATTCTCCAAATAGAAGAATCTCGGTTGGCTTCCATGCAGCGCAGGAAATCAACTTGTAAGGTCACAGAGGAAGAAGGTCCACAGATTTGGGACATGTTCTTTGATGGATCTTGCTCTAGGGAAGCTACAGGAGCAGGTGTAGTGATGGTATCCCCAACACAGGAGTGCAGACATCTATCTTTCAAGCTGACTTTCCAAGTCACCAACAATATACCAAAGTATGAGGCTTTAATATTGGGCTTAAACGCTATTAAAGAAAGGGAAATCAGAGACATAAAGGTGTTTGGAGATGTTGATCTCATCGTTCAACAAGTAAACTAAACGTTCCAAGCAAAGCACCCAAGGCTGAAAGCATACAAAGATGAGGTATGGAGGCTTAAAGATTCTTTTAGTAGATTTTGTATTTCATACATTCCTAGGGCTAAGAATCAGCTTGTTGTCTCTCTTGTCATGTCTGCTAGCATGTTCATCCCTCCCATGCCCCCTAAATTGGCTTATGAAGTTCAGGTAAAGTATAGACCATCTCTGCCTGATAATGTCAAATACTAGAAATTTTTTGAGGATGATGATTAAGTCAATAGGTTTCTGCTAGTCATTGATGAATTCTCTAAAATGCAAATTGATCAAGAGAATGAAGCCATGGAGGAATGTCATCAGTCTCAACTAAGAAACAAAGTTGGCCAAGACAGCATTGTACAATTTCCTGGTAACCATATACCTAAAGGGTTGGTGCCTCTAGAGACGTTGTTTGACCATAATGATGTACCCTATAGTAATGTCCAAAAGGAAAATAAGTTTGTAGTCCACAGGCATAACATAGGGAGCCCAGATCATCCAAAGTATATAAATCTGTCCATCCACTTGTCTGCTACCCAAAGTTCTAAATATTGCACCCTGATGAAGCAATTTGCTGATGTTTTTGCTTGGGAATGTAGTGACCTTAAGTCTTATGACAATAACATCATTCAGCATAAGATTCCACTGGAGAAAGGCACCATCCCTTTGAAGCAGAAACTGAGACCCATTAGCCCTCTACTACTTCCTTTGATTAAAAAGGAATTTGAGAAACTGTTGGCTGCCAATATCATAGTCCCACTGAGGTATTCAAAGTGGGTAGCCAACTTGGTTGTAGTGAGGAAGAAAAGTGGGGAAATCCGGTTGTGTGTCGACTTCAAAAACCTGAACAAATGCTCTAAGAAAGACAACTATCCCCTGCCCAAAATGGAACATCTGCTGCAAAAGGTTTCAGGGGCTAGAATCATGTCTTTCTTGGATGGATTTTCAGGGTACAATCAAGTGGTTGTACATCCAGAGGACCAAGAAAAGACTGCCTTCACCACTCCTTGGGGCACTTTTATGTACTCCAAGATGCCTTTTGGACTGATGAATGTTGGGGCTACCTTTTAGAGGGCCATGGACATAGCCTTTGTGGGAGAGAAGGACAAGTTTGTCTTTATCTACCTGAATGACATAACAGTTTTCTCCAGCAGTCACGAGGATCATTTGCAACATCTGAAGAAGGTGTTTTTGAAGTGTCAAAAGTTTGGGATTTCAGTAAATCCCAAGAAGTCACAGTTTTCTCTGGAAGAAAGAAAACTTTTAGGGCATATCATTTCTGCTACGGGTGTTAAGATTGATCCAGAAAAGGTTAAAGCAATCTATACATTGTTTGTCCCAAGGTCAAAGAAGGACATTCAATCATTTTTGGGTAAGATCAATTTTGTAAGGAGGTTTATTCCCAATTTTGCAGAACTAGTGAAGGACATCACCTCCATGTTAAAGAAGGGATTAGAGATAAAATGGACAGAGGCTGCAAGAAAATCCTTTGAAGCCATCAAAAGAGCTATTACAGAAGCTCCCACTCTAATCAGCCCAGACTATAACGAGTTCCATATCCTCTCTTTTGCTTCCTGTGACACCCTTGTAGCAGTCTTGTTGCAAAAGGACGATGAAAGTACAAAGCACCCAGTGGCCTTTTTCAAAAAAACTTTAAGGAATGATGCATTAAGATATGACATAATTGAAAAGTAGGCTTATGCTCTTATTAAGTCTTTGAAGGCATTCTGAATCTACATTCTCCACTCCAACGTGATTGCCTATGTACCCTCTACCTCAATAAAGGATATCCTAACACAACCAAATGTTGATGGAAGAAGGGCTAAATGGATTACAAAGCTCATTGAATTCAACATAGATGTAAATCCCACCAAGCTTATCAAAGGCCAAGGCTTGGCTAAGCTGATGGCCAAAGAAAATTGCAAAACGCTGGTCATAAATTGCATGGGTACAGATTCAGATGTTGAGCAGACAGAGGAAGCAACAAAAGAACGAAGGCAAAATCAATCATTAGCTGAGAATTTGGCTTCTTATGATTGGTATTCCTATATAATTCATTTCCTATTAAAGCTAGAAGTCCCCTCCGGGCTTAACTCAAGTCAACCCAGAACCATCAAGCTCAGAGCAGCGAAGTTTTGTATTAATGAAAACCTACTTTATTGGAGGGACCCATCTGGAATCCTCTTAAGATGTCTAGACAAAGAGAAATCTGTGGAAGTCATGCACAAGTTCCATTCTAGCATCTATGGAGGACATCATTATTGGAAAACCACAGCCCACAAGATCCTGAGAGTTGGGTATTATTAGCCTACTATATTATCTGATGTATTTTCATTGTGAAGTCTTGTGACAAATGCCAGAGGTTTGCAGGAAGACAGCAGCTGAAATCTTTGCCCTTAAAACCAATACATTCTAATGGCCCTTTCCAGCAGTGGGGTTTGGATTTCATAGGAGAAATTAATCCACATTCCAGTGGCCAGCATAGATGGATTTTAGTAGCCACTGATTATTTTACCAAATGGATTAAGGCCATCCCCACTAATAAAGTTGATCACCGGGTTGTCATGAAATTCTTGACAAAAAACATTTTCACTAGGTTTCGCTGCCCAAACAAATTGGTTACAGACAATGCAATAGCTTTCAGGGCAAAAGAGTTGGTGGACATGTGTAACTCAATGGGCGTTAAATTAGTGCATTCCACCTCATATTATCCTCAGGGTAATGGCCTATCAGAATCATCCAATAAAAGCCTATAATCAAAAAGTTGCTGGAAGACAAGAAGCAACGCTGGGATTCCAAACTAAAGTTTGCATTGTGGACTGACAAGGTCACCACCAAGAAGTCCACAAGGAACTCTCCATTCAAGCTGGTATATGGCACCGAGGTTGTTTTCCCAATCCAATTGATCCTCCCTATAGCGAAATTCTTGCAAGAAGATCATAACAAGGAAGGTTACATGGCAAGGAGGATGAGTGACTTGGTTGAAGTCCATTAGATCAGAGATCAACTAATGGAGTGGTCTACAACACATCAAAGGAAAATCAAGGAAGCTTTTGATAGAAAGGCAAAGATGGACAATTTTCAGGTTGGTGGTTGGGTTCTCAAATGAGATGCACTGAAAGAAAATAAAGGAAATCATGGTAAATTTGATGCTCTATGGACAAGACCATTTGTCATCTCGCAGGTCCAGGGAAACAATACTTTCATGCTGCAAATTTTGGAGGGAGAAACTATTTTTGATGGCCTAGTCAATGGGCGGTTTTTGAAAGTTTATTTTGTTTAACGCTTGTTATTTTTTCAAAGTTTAAGTGTAGGCTTAGATAGATTCCATGCCCAATGGAACACTAGGTAGTATTTCTGATTTTGTTGCTTACAGGAAAGGAAGTGGTCTACAGTTCTTGAAACCTCACAGGGAGGATTTCATCCCTAGAAGGAGCCAGTGTTAGCCCTGAGGTCCAGCGCTGATGTTTTAAAGGTCAATTGAGGATTCGGGTTGCTTCGTTGTTCTTAAAAGGGTCCCGCACTGGCCATTATTCCCCTTCTTCTCTTACCCCATTCACACTTTACACTTTCTCTTTTCTAACTTAACCTTCGCGCCCCAAAAAATTCCTCTTTGGCCTTAGCCCTAAGTGCAATATCCAAAATCCCCATAAAACCTCACCCATATGCCTCACACGCCTATAGCACATTTCCCGAAGACATCTCGTACCTTCACCACATCTTCCCCATTGATCTTTCCCTGACATCCAACGGTCCACGTCCCATCCGTTACGCCAACATGCTCGATAGCTCTCCATCGTTAGATCACTCCCGCCAGATCTAACGGTCGGTGCCCATATCGCGCAAACAACTAGCATGAAGAGTACCAACCCGATGAGGGTGGTTTCTCTCTCTCCTTCGTCGCTACGTGTCATCCAATGAATGGCATCGGGCAAGTTTTGACACTTACCACTTACTGCCCGATGCCCGTCCAATAAAAACCATTACCACTCAAATCAAAACCACCCCCGCATGTTACCGTCCGTGCATCTCCGTCACTTGATAACTGTCTGATTTGCTCCCTTGAAGATGTAACGGCCCGGACATGTTCTACTCCCACCACGACCGCTAGCCTCCAAAAAAAAACAATCTCCACCACACATCTCTCTTGATTTGATGGCCACCATTCACGATCACTCGCAACTGTTCATCTACCATGCACTCCACACCCCACGTCCTGTCTGTTGCACAAATAAGAAGATGGCTGACTTTGTCAGTCAGGCAACGGTCTGACCACGAAACCAAATTAAAAGAAGAACATGGCTAAAGGAGAAAAGGGTACAACACGACTTAGCAACCGAATTAATCAGTCATGGAAATCCACTACCATGATCAATCCGACTACTTGAAGGACAACACGGTACTAGAACCGATCAAGTTTTTGTAGTCGAGAAAGCAACTACATTCAAAAACGCTACCAGATAGTTAATGGTAGTTGGTGGTCAATTAAGACCCCTCCATCCCTAAATGGCTAAGAGCCATTGTAATGATAGACTATAAATAGCTAGAAAAAAGATGTAATCAAAGTTGGCAATGGTGTTTCAGTTCAACTTCTGGAGACTATAGATATTTTGTAACTTGCAGCATCTCATCTTCATTTTCAACAATGCAAGCTTATTTTGTTGTTAATTACTCAATGCCCATTTCTTCTCTGCTCTAAGTTTGTCCCTGACGTGTTGTATTCATGATTTCTTCTATGTCTAGTGCTAGATAATTGTTATCTTATCTCTGGATTAGACCACTGAATGTATCAGTGAGTAGGTCACTCAGGTTTCTTCTGTATCTAATGCAAGATAATTGTCATCTTATCTCTGCATTGGTAGATTAGATTTGCAAGTTTCTTTACTAGTTGCAGTTGGCCATCATACATTCTGTATGCATCTGCTGGTGTGGTTAGTATTCTTCGTTTATTCACCTAATTCCCAAATTGTTGATCATTGGTGGTCTAAAGTCTTGTAGTCTAAGGGTGTTCATGCATGTCTGGAGTGAAAACAAAGTAGAAGTGGTTATCTGGCTTGAACCAAACCATCACCCATCCCAATAAGTTCCTAGAATCATATTGAAATTATATGTTAACAGGCATCTCTGAGCTACAACCTAGAAGAGTTTCCTGGAGCCCTAACATGACCCAGCACTGGTATGGTAAAACCTAACATGAAATATGTCAAGGGAAGAAACCCTAGGAAAATCACCATAAAAGACTGTTGACACCTAATCTTCATGATTGGGTGAATTTATGTAAATAAGTAAATTAGGGATGTGAACAGTCATCGAGAGATGAACTAAACAGTCACTCCCTATTGTATATAATAAAGACCTACCTAATGGAATAATACATGAATCAGTTTTACTACCTATTGGAGTTACTACCTAGCCTAACATGGTATCAGAGCCAGCTCCTTGTTTTAGCTATTATGCTCCTGTAACTCCTCTGTCCTGTCCTGACATGATACAGTCCTGAGTTACCTTCCAGCATTGCTCTGCCTCTACCATATTCCTTTCCAGCACTGCCTCATAACGCATCTGTCCATACTGTCCAGACAGAAGTGCTGTGTGAAACCTCAGCGTGTTACCTCATCACTTCCCAGCGTAGTTACGGTTTTAGCCACTGCTAACTCTTCATGCTGTCCCATATTATTTTTATCTACTGCTAACTCTTCACGCTATCCCATATTCTTTTTAAAATGTTGTTCCATATCGAACCTTCTTCCAAACACGCTGCCCATGATATTGTTTAGCGTAGCTCCTTGCAGGTGTCGTCGAACCCTAACAACACCACTGGACTGACATTCCTTAACGTTGTTCCATATTTTGTTAACGCTGAATAGTGGAAGTCTGTATTTTCAATCATATCCCTTTCTGAAGTATGTAAATTCTGCCCACATCACAGCAGTCGCACACAGCGTGGCTGGCACAATGGTCTGGAGAGCTTAAAAGTGTTGCGTGACACTATTTTATGCCTGAACCTATTCAGAATGCCATAGTAGAATTAGAAGGAACTGCGTATCAAAGGGAAGGAACTGCGTGGTATCAAAGGGAAGGAATTACGTAAGTGGCTGGAAGAGTATCCTAAAATTACAGAGCTTTCAATCTCAAGTTTCGCCAAGCAGAGGTCGTAAAATCTTCAACAAATAGTAAGCGTGTTATCAATGCTGCACATTTTTTCCATTTTTCATCTGTAAATAGGTACATCGAAGAGCGAGATTTGTTCGATCTTTGCTCGACTATTCTGATCGTGGATGGGAATTATTCAGATTTTATCATTTATGAGCTCGGATAGCCCGTAAACCAAAACACCCACTATAACAGACAAGGTGTAACCAAAAAGTGGTAAATTTTCTCATCGATGCCATAAAACAAAAACAAAAACAAAAAAAACTGACAGACAAAGCCTGGCCTGCTAAACATCTTGAAATCCAAAGTGAAGTTCAGTCGCGGCTTCAAGGTCTAGAGAATCAAAGGGATTTATGGTGATTTTTTAGTCTTTTCAGTGAGATTTGAAATTGTGATGCCGTTGCTGCTCCAACTTTGTAGAGCTCGCGGTTGATGCCGTTGCTGCTCCAACTTTGTAGAGCTCGCGGTGAATGATTGATTATTGACTGTGATATGAATTAAACAACCAAAATAGTTTCCCACAAAAATTTTTGAGTACATTTTTACTGTATATTCGCAGAAGTATTCTTTTCTATCAACAAAAGATTTTTTTTTACAGAATGCATTCAATCATATCCATGGTAGGAATAGTTCTCACTGGCAAGGAGAACTATCCTAAATGGTCCCTGATGATAAAACACACCCTCATCTTCAATGAGTTGTGTAAAGGAGTGTGTGTCGGAGAAGGAGACAATGACCCAGTACAGCCTACCTCAGACAAAGAGCTCGTCATTTGGGAAAACAAGAACAGTAAAGCCTATGCATTAATCGCAGCATCTGTAAATGAAGAGGTGAGTCGCCATATTTCGTCATATTCAACTGCCTTTGAAGCCTTACAAAAGTTGAAAGAACTCTATGACTCACATTTTGCGCTTGAATTTGTTCAAGACATGATTAAACTCTTCACTCTTGAACTGCAAAATAATGATCATCTTGCTCTTGCATCTGAAGTGAAGTCTATAATGCATGATATCAAATCCACTAAGGTTGAGTTGGATATCCCTCTTATTGCTTTTCTCAAGGCACTTTATCCTACTTATTCCAATTATCTTGAGTCTTTGCAAGCAAATGGAAATCTCAAAGATATAACCGTTGACTCTCTTGTGAAAAAGTTTGCTCAAAGAGAGAAAGCTTTTGGAAAGAAGACAGCTCCTAAATCTTCTGAAGAGACTGTGTGCCTTGCTCATAAAGAAAAGCATCCTGCTCAAGATTCTACAAGAGAAAGAGGTGGACGAAGAGGAAGAGGAAGAGGAAGATATTTCAGAGGCAGGGGGGGCAGACATTGTCAAGGAGAAAAGGCAGATTTACACTGTATTCGCTGCAAAAGAAATGGATCACATGATGCCTCTACATGCAAGCTACCATGGGACAAAATTGAGCAGAAAAGAAACCAACAGAAAGGTAAAACTGATGATACAGACAAAGGTAAAGCCCCTGAATCCGCTCACTATGTTGAGGCACAATGTAACGTTGGAGTAAATGAAGACTTGTTTAATGCTTCACTTGCTTCATGGAAAACTGATTGGTTGCTAGATTCAGGAGCAACCTGCCACATGTCTCATAGAAAAGATTTTTTTGAAGATTTCACTGACAATGTTGATGGAACAGTATACTTTGCAGATCAATCAAAAATCAAGCTATCAGGGCTTGGCACAATCAGGCTTAAACTGCCTGGTCTTCCAGACTTTCTTCTGGATCATGTTCTATATCTCCCACAGCTCAAGAGAAACTTGTTGTCCTGGTCCACATCCGCCAGCAAGGTCACTCCATTCATATGTTTGATGGCAAGCTTGAGGTAAGAAAAGCATCTGACCACTCACTTGTCATGAGGGGAATAGAAGAAGAAAGGCTTCTCAAGCTGCAAGGAACCTCTGCTCATGCACAACATTTCTCATACAATTCTCATCATGAAGAAGGTACACTTCCATCAAGTTTATTATGGCATGCTAGATTTGGACATTTGAACTATGACAGTCTCCGCTTATTAAAAAAAAATGGTGTTGTTGGTTTGCCTACAATTCCTAAAAAACTTAAGCAATGTGATGCTTGCATTCTAGGAAAGCATAGCAAACAGTCTTTTCATGATTCACATTCAAGAGCACATAGGAAACTTGAACTCATTAATTCAGATTTATGTGGTCCAATGTCTGTTTCTTCTACAAATGGAAATAAATATATCATGACGTTTATTGATGACTACACCAGAATGTGTTGGGTTTATTTATTGAAAAACAAATCTGATGCTTTCCAAACATTCAAGAATTTTCATAAATGGATTGAAAATGATGCACAATCTCATATTGGGTCTATTCGCACTGATAATGGAAAAGAATATACATCAAATGAATTTGAACAATATCTTCGCCAACATGGGATCAAACATCAAACAATTGTGCCTTATAATCCCCAACAGAATGGTGTAGTTGAAAGAATGAATAGAACAATCTTGAATATGGTACGATCCATGCTTTTCTTCAAAAATGTAAAGATAATGTTTTGGGTTGATGTTGTTCTGTGTTGCATATATAAAGAATAGATGTCCATCTAATGCTATAAGAAACAAGACTCCTTATGAATTCATTCTCGCGGAGTGAATGAAGATTCGTACAGAACAGGAAGCACTCGTAGAAAGGCTTGCATAAATTAAGCAAGAAATATTCATAATGCATACCAGAGATAGAGCACATAGAGAACGCAAGGAGACAAAGAGAACTAGCACTCATAAGACTATAAGAGAAGGCAAACATATAGAAAAGAGGAAAGGTGGATCTAACTAGGTGAAGGACATTGGCTTTAGAACTCCAACATGTATTGTTGTGTGAGAAATTCCCTCATGGTTTCCTGTTCTAGCTCGGGGGTGGCTAGCTACAAGAAATAAAGCAGTTCAATTGAGCCTATGGTAGGGTGGAATGTGGCTCACCCTTCATCAATTTTAGACAACATTTAATTGTAATATGATAAGTGTCCCTTGGGGACTTTAAGTTTTGTAATATAGTCTTAAGCAAATAAATAGAATAAATGTTGATGAACTAAGTATCTATGACATTTCCTGCCAAATGCCTATCACAACCTCTGTGTTACTTGTTTATGTTATGAAATGGTAAACTTTCCAGTGATGCCCAAAGAGAGGGTAAATCGAATTATAGTGGTTGTAATTATTATGTATAGATATACCTACAGGTATATCTATACATAGTAGGTACACCTACTTGAAATAGATATACCTACAGGTATACCTCTTCTTTTAATTCGGTTTCGTGGTCAGACCGTTGCCTGATTGACAGAGTCAGCCATTTTCTTATTCGTGCAACAGAGAGGACGTGGGGTGTGGAGTGCATGGCAGTACCCATGGTCAGAGCATAGTAGGTATATCTATTTCAAGTAACTATTGATATACCTACTTGAAATTATTTATGAGCCTTTACAATGTATGGTATGCTTCCAAAAGAATAGGACTGATAGATTTGTAGTCCACATTATTTCTAACATTAGAGAAATTTTGAGGTCTAAAATGGGTCTCTTAAGGAATATTATAAAATAATATTGGAAATAATAAATAAGATTAAATGGCATCATCAAATTAGAGGAAAAAAAAAAGACAACTATTTTTTCAACTTATCTCCCTATGGTCTTTCTCAAATTTCGAGAAATAGCACTCGTTAGATGTAAAATTTAATTCTTCTTCCAAGGAGTACCCATATTGCATATTTTCGATGTACCCTACTATATGAAAAATGAGAAATACATGAAAAAATTGATGCAGTCACGTTTTTCATGTATTTCTCAATTTTCATGTAGTAGGGTCCATTAAGCATATCCAACATGGGTACTCATTTGATTATGAATGAACTTTTTCATCCAACGAGTGCTCTCACTCGAAATTTGAGTAAAATTGTAGGGGGATAAGTTGAAAATACGATTTGAAAAAGTATTGTTTTTTAATCTTTTTATTTTTTTACTCCAAAAGTAGTGAATCATCCTCATGGTTGACATTATCATCTTTAATCCTATTTGTTCTTATAAAATTGATTTTGGTTTTACATTTTTGTTTTGAGGCCCATTTTAAACCTCAAAATTTTTGTAATGGTTTTCTAGGTAAATTCATGTTTCATGTAAATAAATAAATATGGTTGAGAAGATTAGGGAGGTTAACCCATCAATCTCTTCGATATCCATGATGATTAGTTGGGTGTAAGGAGCTCCCTATAACTTTGAATTAGTAAGTTTTGTATACCTTCAACATGCTAGAGGAGACCTAAGTATGTCATGTTAATGGTGGGGCCCAAAAGAAAGAGAAAAAGCCTTTAGTAAAATGGGAGACTCAAGAAGACAGTCTTCTCAAAAACATTTGATGATCAATATTGAAGAGTTCACCAAAGAACTCTTGAGTTGGTGGAAAGTCTAAAGAAGAGCCTAAGTGGCCTTGGAGTGAAGTTGCTTGGTCTTTTCCAAGCCCAAAAGAAGGAATTGTTAGCCTAGATGTGTATATATGTTTTGTGGTTGGGGAGAAAATAGCTAAAGATATTAGTAAGGTTAGACCATGTGCAATGGCATCCCTAGTTTCATGTGGGGATTTGACTCAATATTAGGCTAAGATATTCCTCTACTAGTAATTTGAGGATAGAATCCCCCGTTCGTCTAGTAGATTCTATGGAAATGTGTGGTTTGAATGGCCCCGAACTTAGTCCTTGTTCACTTGGATAGTACAAGGGTCATGACCCAATACCAATCAAAAAAGGGACCATTGGATATTTGCATATCAAGCCCTAGAAGAATTATTAATACACATTATGAAAAAGCATAGTATGGTGCAGCCCCAAGTGATGGATCGACAATTGGCAAAAAATACTTATATTCATCGAGCACATCAATTGAGATCATTGGGACCTCAGAGCATCAAAATAACCGGAGAATCGAAATAATGGGAGTATCAGAGCACCAGGAGAATTGAGGGATTATGTCATGATGAAGTCACGATGGATGACATGGCGATGCCACTTATACAACTTGTCACCCAAATTTAGCACCTTTGGCATACCAACCATGTGAATATGGGTGACTCGTGGAACATGTCAGTCGATGCCACATGCCCGACACACCAACATTTCCATGCAACATATTGTGATTGTATATTTGAGATATGAGGTAACGTGCCAAGTTGGCCATCAGCCTATCAACCTATTGGTGAATTGCAACAATTTTTAGTTATAAATAATTTGCTAATAACTCGATCTATCATGTGGGTATATCATCATAATGGTGAATTGGAAGATTTTTTCCCATATCAAAACATCAATGGACTTATGCCCATATTGGCATATCAAGCATATTAGGACATTGGTGTACCAAGATATCTAAACCCCAAAGGAACTAATAGAGTTGCTTTATGGATATCACCAATACAATAAGGACCGATACGACAGTGAAACCAAGAACATGGACAACATGGTAGAGACGTGTGGCCAAGGGTCACCACATGCCATCCACATGACTTGTACAATGAATATGTGGCCTCAAGGGGTGGGGGGTGAACTCTCAAATGGAAATAACCCGGTGCCTAGAGCTCATAATGAAATGAAATTTATATCGTTGGAAAAATATCTAAAAGCAAAATATGATGGAAGTATTAGAAATATGATTAGAGGTGAAAAAGGAAAGAGGAAATTTGATAACTCAATTTTCATAATAAACCTTGAAGGTCGGGTTTAATTATGCCCCACATGTTGAAATTTGGTACCGGAGGACAGGGGGTTCCCTAAGGCTTTGATCTTTGGCCTAGGGAAAAGTGTCCAAAAGAATTTAATTTTTTCTCCTAAAGTAACTTTATAATTTTTATAAAGTCAAATCTAATTTTAAAGTGACTTTAAGTGATAAAGTTACTAAAGTCTAATTTTAAAGTGACTTTAATAAAGTCAATGTAAAATTAGAAAGGAAAAGTGACTTTGAAAATAAATGACTAAGTGGGTCTTTATTAAAGTGGGGTGAATTAAAAAATAGAAAGTGAGATTTAAATGAGCATTTAATGTCAGCCCTAAATCTCAATCTATTTCAGCCATTGGATTTAGGGGTTCCCCAAAAGTCACTTAGGGTTAAATTAAAGGAGGAAAAGGTCATTCATTCTTTCATGAGCAGATTGAGAGAATGAGAGCAAGAGAGCAAGGGAGATTTCTGGACAGGGAAGAGAAGGAGACAGCAGCTTGGCACACATTCCAAGACAGCGTTTTAGCAAATCCGTACAGCGGAGTTAACACATAGTGAAAGGCAAAATTTGGGCACGATTTTCTAGAAATCCATACAGCAAGTGCACAGAAATCGAAGAGCAGAAATCCGTACAGCAAGTGGTTGTACCTTGGCATGCAAATCGAGGAAAATCCATACAGCTGTACTGCTGGTTTTTTTCCTACACAGAAATCGAGGAAATCTGTACAACGTATTTATGGCAACTTGCACGTCTTTCTAAGCAGGTCGTACAGCAACATTTGAGGCTGAATTTGGGCACAAAAATCAAGGAGGTCGTACAGCTTTTATTGTCGTTTTGTTTCGTTGTTTGCAAGTTTTTCCAGTTGGTTGTGAGACACAAAAAACGAGATAAGTTGTAAAAGTTTGCTTGCTGATTTTTTCATTGAATATTTCTCACTGTAAAAAGCATTTTCCAGAAATAAGAAGAAGCTTTTGAACTGGTTTTCCCCAAGAGTTGTAAGGGGTTTTTCCAGGGTCACCTTGACCAAAAATCACTGTGTTTAAATGTGTTGAATGGCTGTTTGTATGTGTTATTTTTATTTCTGCATTTTCCAGCATTCTGTAAAATTTCCAGAATTTGTGTTTTCAGCAAAATTTATTTTTTCAGTGGTTGAATGTATGGATATGGGAAATGGCATTTAACTATTTTGGAGAAATAAGGTGAAACTGAAAACCGGGGTGGGAAATGAGAAATTTTTACATGGTATCGAAGCTTGAGTGTTAAAGTGCAGTTTTCGACAACAAGGAGGAAAATTACAGCCCGCTAATTTTTCACTTAGAAAATTCCAGCACGCTGATTTTTCACAAACAGTAGTTTTATCCTTACTACAGCAGTGCTATTTTTCAGTTTTAGGACAGCAGGATGTCATTGGGATTGAGGGTGGAGGATAGGTTGGATGGGCATAACAATTACAGTGTTTGGAAGGAGAGAATGCGGAGTATTTTTGAGGAGGCAAAAGTCTGGAACATTATGGTGCATACCACACAAAACCCTATTGTTGTACCTACTGATGCTACTCAGTTTGTTGATTATAATAAAAAAACAATAAGGGTAAGAGACTGATTATAGACGGAGTCAAAGACCATTGCATTTCTCATGTGAGAGGAAAGAGAAATGCCCATGAGATGTGGACAACATTGTCCAATCTCTACCAAAGTACCAATGAGAACCAGAAAATGGTCCTGAAGGAGAAGCTGAAAACCATTAAGATGGGTAATGATAGTGCAGTTGGATATCTCACAAATATTACTAATGTGAGAGATGAGTTGGCAGCAATTGGAGATGTCATTCCACCCTCTGAGTTGGCGCGGATTGCAGTGAATGGCTTCCCCCGTTCATGGATGAACTTTGTTGATGGGGTTTGTGCACGTGAGACCTTTCCCACATGGGAGAAGTTTTGGGATGATTGCATTCAGACATAAATCAGGGAAGGTCTGGGGCAGCGAAACCAATTGAGCAAGATGAGAATGTAGCACTGTTGGCAGGCAGCGAGAAAGGCAAAGAGAAGAAGTAGGCTTCCACAAGCAATGGTGGGAGCAAAGGCAAAGGTAAAGGTAAACAGAGTAACACACAGAAGGACTATTCCAAGGTGAAGTGTTGGAATTGTCAAAAGATGGGACACTATGCAGTTGTGTGTCCGAAGAAGAAGAAGACGAAGGGGAAGAACCACAGTGTGGCAGCTTTAGCAGAGGTTGAGGACTTTGCAAATCGTTTTGACCGGGAGTTTGGGTTCACTGCGTGTGAGTCCTCTAATGCAGAATCACCTGCCACACAGGTTCAGAGGGAGCATACTTTTCCCTCGATTAGCGGAGCATCTTCGGGTATCTGGTATGTGGACAGTGGGGCTTCATGTCACATGACAGGAGTCCGTGAGTACTTCTTAGAGCTTTCAGAGAGTTTCACTGATATGGAAGTAGTACTCAGTGATGACAGAGTTGTTAGAGCAGTCGGTGTGGGGACACTGACATTTCAGAGGGAGTCCAAACCTCCCTTGAAGGTGTCAGATGTTCTTTATGTGCCAGGGATGAGGAAGAACCTCATATCCGTCTCAGCTTGGAGGACAGAGGATATGAGGTACTGTTCAGGGGAGGACAGGTGTTGATGTATCCTAGGGGCACTCCAGCTGATTCAGCGAGAGTGATAGGTGTACGCCATGCAAAGATGTACAAGTTTTCATTCCAGCCCCTTTTGGCATTGAGCAGTGATAC
Organism: Pinus taeda; assembly: GCA_000404065.3. Lineage (NCBI taxonomy): Eukaryota > Viridiplantae > Streptophyta > Pinopsida > Pinales > Pinaceae > Pinus > Pinus taeda. The sequence continues at coordinate 629,201 of APFE030590710.1, forward strand.
TGACAGCAGAGCTAACAGTTCTGAGCTGTGTGAGATTTGGCACCGCAGGATGGGGCATATGTATCATGGAGCCTTGAGGACCTTGCGAAAGATCACTACAGGTGTGCCAAATTTCAGTACTGATCACTTTGATACTTGCAGAGGATGTGCGATGGGCAAGTTTTCCAAATCCCCTTTTCCTAGCAGTGACAGCAGAGCCACTGGGATACTTGATTTGATTCATTCCGATGTGAGCGGTCGAACGTCTCATGTTTCCTTGAGTGGATATGAGTACTATGTTTTACTCATTGATGATCACTCCAGGAGGACCTGGATTTATTTCTTGAAGACCAAGAGTGAGGTCTTCAAGCGGTTTCAAGAGTTTAGAGCTCTTGTGGAGACACGGATAGGTCGAAAGATCAAGTCCCTGAGGTCGAACAATGGGGGAGAGTACACCGTTGGAGAGTTTGTTGACTATTGTGCAGAGGCAAGCATTAGGAGGAAGTTCATTGTTCCTTACAACCCCTAGCAGAACGGGGTTGCGGAGAGGAAGAACAAATCCATCGGAAGGGCTACCAAAGCCATGTTACATGATCAGGGGTTTCCATTGTTCTTGTGGGCAGAGGCCTGCAACACAGTTGTTTATTTGCAGAACAAGAGTCCGCATCGTGCCTTGGGGCACATGACTCCAGAGGAGGCTTTTTCTGGGAAGAAGCCTGATATTGGTCATCTTCGTATCTTTGGATGCATTACATACTCCTACACACCCAAGAAGAAGAGGACCAAACTAGACCCACCACAGAAAAGGGTATCTTTGTGGGCTATAGTGAGACCTCAAAAGCCTTTCGGATTTACATTCCTGCACAGAGGAAAGTTGTTGTCAAGCGGGATATGAAGTTCGAGGACAGGTCCTTTAAGAGGTCACGGGAGTTAGAGTATCTGGATCAGCAAGACCCTCAGCAGTAGTTGAGTCAGTCGCAGGGATCCAATGGCCAGGGATCAGGAGGATCCGGAGGTACATCTATGACAATGCTAGGTCCGTAAGTGAGTAGTTGCTCGCCGAGCCAGAGGGGTGGTGCTTCGAGTAGAATGCAGAGCAGTTCACTAAAGAATCCACTAATGGACAGTTCACACGGTACCTCAGCTTCTACAGGTTCAAGTGCAGGCAGGAGGACAGCAGACAGACAGTCAGGAGTTCAGGGAACTGATGGTGATGAGGAGGAGGAGTTTTATTCTCCAATGGGAGAAGTATGCTCAGGGAAGAGGAAGCCCAAGTGGCTTCAGGACACCTTGAGAGATGCCACATCTGTTGCTAAGCCTAAGAGGCCGGTCAGAGAGAATAGACCACCTGAGAGGTTTTGTAGCTATATGGCAATGGCTACCAGCATCCTTGACTCTGAGCCTTCAAGCTATGAAGAGGAAGCTAGCCAGCAGGTCTGGAGAGAGGCCATGCAGGAGGAGTATTCTTCTATCATGAAGAATGATGTTTGGGAGGTGGTATCAAGGCCTGAGGGAAAATCCGTGGTTACTTCCAGATGGCTTTACAAGATAAAGCATGCTACAAATGGCAGCATTGAGAAATTCAAAGCGAGGTTTGTGGCTAGAGGGTTCTCCCAGGTAGAGGGAGTTGATTATGAGGAGACCTTCGCTCCCGGGGCTCGATATACTTTAATCCGCTCCATTATATCGATAGCAGCAAAGATGGGTTGGAAGATCCACCAGATGGATGTGAAGACTGCATTTCTCAATGGCTTCATACAGGAGGAGGTGTACATTGAGAAGCCACAGGGATTTGAGATGCATGGGAATGAGTCCCATGTGTGCACACTGAAGAAGACCCTTTATGGCCTGAAGCAAGCTCCCAGAGCTTGGTACTCCAGGATAGATACATACTTGCAGGGGATGGGTTTCACAAAGAGTGAGGCAAATCCGAACCTTTACTATCTTGTGATAGGTGAAGAGCCTCTCATTATGGTGTTGTATGTGGATGACTTGATCATTACAGGTGCAAAGAGACTCATAGGGCACTGCAAGAGAGATCTTGCGGCGGAGTTTGAGATGAAGGACATCGACTTGATGCATTACTTTTTGGGTTTGGAGATGTGGCAGGAGGAGGGGCATTTCTTCCTAGGGCAAGGGAAGTATATTGTGGACATCCTTGGCAGATTCCACATGGAGGATTGTAAACCCATGTCGACACCGATGATCACCAACTGGAAGAAACTTCATGCTTCGGATTCCGAGTTGGTGGATCCCACATTGTACAGGCAGCTGATTGGTTCCTTTATGTATTTGGTCAACACTAGACCAGATATTTGTTTTGCAGTCAACACGATGAGTCAGTTTATGTGTGAGGCTAGGAAAATTCATTGGGTGGCTGCAAAACACATTTTGCGATACTTGCAGGGGACAGTGGATTATGGTCTGCACTACAGGCAGGGAGATGGAGTGAAATTGGCAGGTTATACTGATTCTGATTGGGCAGGTTGTGCTTCTGATAGGAAGAGCACTTCAAGGCGTTGTTTTGGGTTGGGTTCGGCAGTAGTGTCATGGTTCGGCGGGAAGCAGCAGTCAGTAGCATTGAGTTCAGCAGAAGCAGAGTATATGGCAGCTAGTGTAGCTAGTTGTGAGGTCATCTGGCTTCGCAAGATGTTGTTTGGCTTATTTGGTCAGCCATTGAGACCTTCAATGATTTACTGTGATAATCAGAGTTGCATTAAACTCACGAAGAATCCAGTGTTTCATGACAGGTCAAAGCATATCGGGATCAAATATCATTTCATCAGAGACTATGTTCAAAAGGGAGCTGTGAAGCTTGAGTACATTCCCACTGATGAACAAGTTGCAGATATTCTTACCAAAACCTTACCACGAGGCAAGCATGTTTATTTCAGAGACAAGATGGGTGTGGTGAGGAACACCTTCCTCGGTAAGAGGGAGTGTTGAAATTTGGTACCCGAGGACAGGTGGTTCCCTAAGGCTTTGATCTTTGGCCTAGGGAAAAGTGTCCAAAAGAATTTAATTATTTCTCCTAAACTGACTTTATAATTTTTATAAAGTCAAATCTAATTTAAAAGTGACTTTAAGTGATAAAGTTACTAAAGTCTAATTTTAAAGTGACTTTAATAAAGTCAATGTAAAATTAGAAAAGAAGAATGACTTTGGAAATAAATGACTAAGTGGGTCTTTGTTAAAGTGGGGTGAATTCAAAAATAGAAAGTGAGATTTAAATGAGCATTTAATCTCAGCCCTAGATCTCAATCTATTTCAGCCATTGGATTTAGGGTTCCCCAAAAATCACTCAGGGTTAGATTAAAGAAGGAAAAGGTCATTCATTCTTTCATGCGCAGATTGAGAGAATAAGAGCAAAAGAGCAAGGGAGATTTCTGGACAAGGAAGAAAATGAGACAGCAGCTTGGCACACATTTCAAGGCAACATTTTAGCAAATCCGTATAGCTGAGTTAACACAGTGAAAAGCAAAATTTGGGCATGATTTTCTAGAAATCCATACAACAAGTGCACAAAAATCGAGGAGCAGAAATCCATACAGCAAGTGGCTATACCTTGGCACGCAAATCGAGGCAAATCCGTACAACTATAATGCTAGGTTTTTTTTCTACACAGAAATCAAGGAAATCCATACAGCGTATTTATGGCAACTTGCATGCCTTTCTAAGCAAGTCGTACAATAACATTTAAGGCTGAAATTGGGCACAAAAATCAAGGAGGCCATACAACGTTTATTGTTGTTCTGTTTTGTTGTTTGCAAGTTTTTCCAATTGACTGAGGTACAGAAAACGAGATAAGTTGTAAAAGTTTGTTTGCTGATTTTTTTTGCTAAATATTTCTCTCACTGTAAAAAGCATTTTCCAGAAATAAGGAGCTTTCGAATTGGTTTTCTGCAAGAGTTGTAGGGGGTTTTTCCAGGGTCACCTTGACCAAAAATCACTGTGTTTAAATGTGTTGAATCGCTATTTCTATGTGCTGATTTTTATTTCTGCATTTTCCAGCATTCTATAAAATTTCCAAAATTTGTGTTTTCAGCAAAATTCATTTTTTCAATTGTTGAATGTATGGATATAAGAAAGGGCATTCAACTATTTTGGAAAAATAAAGTGAAACTGGAAACCCGGGTGGGAAACGAGAAATTTTTACACCACAACTCTAATGCAAAATTAAGAGGTTGGGTGTGTTACAATAAAGAATGAGAAATGATCACTCATAACATGACCCTCACAACCAACTTAGGGATAGGTCATTTATCATTTTTTAGGTTTGGCTTTGAGGCTAGGATTATTTTAGCAACCTTTTTCTTAAGAGGACGCAATCAAGTTTTCCTATCTCGACATCATGTAACATACACCCTAATTATTTAGGTGTTCAATTCATTGAACATGTACCTTTTATTTTTAATTTCTTTAGACAAGGGAGATCTATATAAAGAAGTGGACTCAAGTTTATTTAATTTATTTTCACCTCTTCCACCATTTAGATTCTCTATAAACAACAATGGGCGTTTTTCATAGTTAGGCCTTCTAATGATTTCATGCTTATATATGCATGTTAATGATGACTCCTAGGAAGCTAAGTCATGAAGGGGGATAGTTCAATTTTAATGAGCATAATGGAAATGAGGGAATGAACATGAAGTGATATGTATGAGAAAGATGTGGGATTGTGCCTTAACATACCACCTTGTAATAAAAATTGAGCATGAGAAATGACACTCAATGAGAACACTAGTGACACCATTGTTAGTGATCACTCAAGATCAAACACCATCCAATTACAATTGCCCATCACTTGATTATGAGAATTATACTACTTTTGCCATCTGAGATTGATGGAGATTTATGATGCTTCATGGTTGAGCTAGCATGAGTAGTTAAAACAAAATGAATAAGCCTATCTAAATGGATGAAAATTAAATTGGAAGGAAAAAAGTGTAGTATGTCAACATCACAAACCTTCAAGGTTCTATTTCATGTAATTACCCCAACATCAGAAACCTTCAGGGTTCTATTTCATGTAGTTACCCTTGTGGGGTAATCGTCTCCCAAAGATAAATATTCTTGATTGGGCCTTGCTATGTTGACAACAAAGAATCTACATAGAATAAGAATAAAAGGTGTGTCTCGACGCATCTTATATAATAAAACTAAAAAATTATCAATCATTTATTTGTAGAATGTTGCTTTACAAGGGCAGTCTAGGATGTAGACTTTAATAGGTTTGAATTGATCATCGTATGAGATTTCCAACCACTTAAAAGAGAAATGTTCACCCAATGACAAATCTTATCAAGGCAAATTAAGAAACAAAGACTTTGAAAAACTATGGAGCATGCTCCCTAAGTACTTTTGCCAAAAGGTATGGTTGTCCCAAAATAAATCGATGAATCCAAATGCAATAGCTACCACAACTGAAAGCTTGCTAGCAAAATGCATTAGCCACATGCTCGAACCCCTAACAAATGAAAGTTCTATATAAAAATACGAGGATGTTTAGGTTTAAAACTTTGGGATTCATGATTCAAGTGCTAACCTAAACTTCCTTATCTTTCTAAGCCCTCCTAAATGAGAAATTCTATTAGAATAAGAATAAATAAAAGAAGCCCCAAGGGTTAGTTCAATTGGTCAAAATGAGAAATTCTATTAGAATAAGAATAAATAAAAGAAGCCCCAAGGGTTAGTTCAATTGGTCAAAAACCGTGTCTCACCATCGGGAGGTCACAAGGTCGAATTTGCCCCAAGCCCTTGGAGTTAAGTCTTGCTAGTAGGCCCAAGGGCGATTAGCCCAGATTTTTCCATGGACATAGCGACCACTCGCTGACCAGGTTGTTCGTGAACCACACTTACAAAAAAAAACAAAACAAAACAAACATTTCATTGCATGGTGATTAAATTAGGTTGCATACATATTTTTTCATTGTGCTTCAAAGAGAAACTCAACGTTGGCAGGGGCACATTTTTTCATTGTGCTTCAAAGAGAAACTCAACGTTGGCAGGGGCACGGGGATACTTTTTTAACTAGGAGGAATTTTTGATATGCTTGATATCAATGGAATTACTTTTAAATTTCAACAATTAATAATTAATAACTTTAAAAAAAAGTGAAAAGAGATTTAATCCTTATAGTGTATTTGGTAAATCCAGAGTTAAAACATTTGGTTTGGTAAATCCAGAGTTAAAACATTTGGTAGATCCAAAGTTAAAATGGTTCTGGCTCTCGGCAGCATTTGGTAGATCCAAAGTTAAAATAGATCTAAGCTGTTATTTACACCTACATTTATATCGCATCTCTTGCCTTGCTGATTTGGTTTTCCAATCATTGTGTTTTCTGGGTGCAGATAAGAAGCACAAGGATAAGATAGAAATTAAAAAAGTATGAAGGCACAAAAGTTTTATTCACGGTAGCAAGAGCGCCTTCTTTTGGGTAACCACAAAAGTAAATGAGAATGGCAGTGTTACTCAACATGTTTCTCTAATGAAATTGCCTGCTGATGAAAGGCATACGATGGAAATTCTTGAGGTTGTGCCATATACTTCAAGATCTTGCGCTCAACCTGCACAAAGACACTTTCTCAAAAGAGTTGAAAAACAAAAAATCTACAAATTTCACTTATGATACTTTCTCAAAAGCGTTGAAAAACAAAACATCTACAAATTTCACTCATGATGAAATTCAAGGATGAAGTTCAAGAAGAAACTGTGCACCAGCTCAAGAACCAAATGGATATCGAGGCACTACTCTCCCCCACTCTGATCTCAGTCAGAATGAGGCAGCCAGCCACCATAATTTCATAAAATGAAGTTATCTTTGTTTTCAGTTACAAGAAAAATTGTGAATCGTGCTAGGAAGCAAATCTGGATTCCTCAGAAAAGGACTCTGTTAACCAAGGGTTCTTATAGCATTGCAGATGATCTATAAAAGAGGCAACACTAGGTCGAAATTAAGTCATACCAAATCAATTAACAAAATAGTTTAATGTGTCATGTACCACAGGTTGCTATAATCATGGAATCACGTAGAGCATGTTTCTCCATCAGATATGGTGTTATGAAATCTTTTGACGTGGGAAGTTCTTTTTACATTTTTTAATCAGAAACCATATCAGATCGAGGTCATTGCTGATATCCAATCGAAGCTGACATTGCTAATATAAAATGAAGTCCTCAACGTTGCTTGAGGACCCTTGTAAGCTGTAACAGTTGCTGATATAAAATGAAGTCCTCAACGTTGCTCGAGGACCCTTGTAAGCTGTAACAGTTGCTGATATAAAATGAAGTCCTCAACGTTGCTCGAGGACGCTTGTAAGCTGTAACAGTTAATTGCTGTTAGGTTGCTCGATTTTACCTTGTACCATCCGTACAATAAAAAGATACATCACACTTGTCGCAACAATTATTTTATAAAAGCAAAATGTGAAATGGGAATTTCCATTTTGGATTATTTCTAATTTGGGCACAGAAATTAGCAAGGAAATGAGGACGACACCCAAATATGGGATAAAGAGTGAAACATGCTAATTAACTTTTTTAAATGAGCCATTAAGGGCGCTTGTCCACTGTACACCCAACATGAAAACAATCAACTTCGAAGCTTCTAAACTGTTACCCTCTGGATGTTATGGTTTTGATTTTAGCAACCCTTTGACTTGGCCACAAAGTAATTTTTGTAAAATAAATGTCTACTGTCTCATTTGTCTCTACATTTTCAGAATCACATTATCAGAATCTTCAGCACTTAAAAAGGCAAGATCCATGAAGAGAAGGGCGGATAAGCAAAAAATTAGGTGAATATGTTCAGCTCAGCAGGACCCCCAAATACAGCTGTTTACATGGTTTTGCACCCAAAATGCGATCTATCCCTACTGTGCATCATTTCATCGCATTCTAAACCTCATAGTGACTATCTGGTGATAGCGTCCAAGTCCTCATAGAAGCAAGGCTACAGAAATGATTTCGAATACCATAACCTCCCATGAAGTTTGGTAGAAATTAAGTCCTAGTAGAAGCAAGGCTACAGAAATGATTTCTAATACCATAACCTCCCATGAAGTTTGGTAGAAATTAAGTGATATTCAGTTCTTGCATGCAACAAACCGTTGCACATATACGACTCAACTTGGAAGATTTGTTGCACATATACAGTCGACTCAATTTGAAAATATCGCTGATTACTTCGATGTATGTATTACGAGCCTTACAAATCCCAGCAAATATATTGTTTTGGAAAATATACACAACGCACCATAAAAGGGACCCAAATATCTTTACCTCCCATGGAAATTTGAACATCAGCAAAAACAATAAAACTGTATCACAGGGTTGGAATCGCCGATGAAGTCAACAGAGTGACTGTAAAGCACGAACTCCAATAAAATCATTCATGTGCAACTTGACCAAGATATAAAAATCAACAGCATTTGGGTGCTCGTCAGCAAATTTGTTTAGATACATGTGCTTCAAAAAAAATGGAGAGCATTCCAAATCTGCATATCCAGAGCTGAACCAGAGACACTCACAAGAATAAGACCAGCTTCAATGTTTCAACCCATATAATAGTTACTTGCTCCTGACAGGCAGTAACTATCAAGAGCAACTAACAGACCATTATAAGTAACTAGTGCTTAACATGAACGTTCCTGAAAGGACTCAAGTACCTTATCACAATTTTGGGGTTATGGCCCTCTATGATGGAAATGAAACATATCATCAAAATTTGTAAAACAATTCTTGGACAAACTTTCATTATCTTTACAAGACTGGATGGGGTAAACAAAATGTATGTTGTCCAGCCACCTGGAAACCTCTACTGCAATGCATATAACTGAAAATCAATCACGAAGGCCTCCTTCGTCTTGGTGCTACATCATCATCAAGTTCACGTGTACCTGAAGATTTGATACTACCTCTAGATCTGCCATCTCTGCTGTACTTCATGTCAGCTTTGTCATCTTCTCTGCTTCTTTCTCTTCGAGATGCACTTCCTGCCCTGCTAGCCATGTCTTTATCACCTGCTCTTGGGCTACCTCTGGCTTGCAAATCAGCAGCCTCCTTAGATCGAGAATTGTGGGCCTTAAGTGCATCTTCTTCATTCCTTAGATGTCTGATATCGCTGCCACCATCAACTGTTCTAGCAGAATGCACCACCCCATTACCATAACTCTTCCACTTAACGTCGTTTTCTTCACGCCGTGCACGTCTGGAGTCACTTCCAAATTCTGCTGACCTGCCAGAATGCAATGGTCTCAAGTACTCACAATGCTTTGATTTGCCATTAGAATCCAGCCAACCAGATCTATTAATATTTCGGGGAGACAATCGACGTGGTGAACTCCTTGTGGGAATTGAGTGCCTCCTTGAATCATAATCCCTGATGTGTTCCGTATCCCTTCTGTCACTAGACCATTTTGTTGTTTGTGGAGAAGAACGTTGATTTCTGGAAGATGGTAACGAACTCATTGTATGTCGAGAAATTCCTACCCGATGAGATGGAGATTTCAGCCTCTCCCGTCTTGTCTCAGTCCTGATGTTAGGAGACCTGCTGCGTCTTCTAGATCCTGAACCCCCGTCTATCCCACTGAAAGTTCTTCCTCTTGGAGAGGACCACATTCGTGGAGAGCGTGTCCTCGATCTTGATGAAGACTTTGATGGTGAGCGAGATCTGTAAGATAGTGAACTCCTTAAGGTTGGTGATCTCCTTCTGAGCGGTGGTGACAAGCTCCTATCTCTCCTTACCACGCGATAATCAACTGATTGGATTGGCCTATGAGAATCAACCATGGAGGGATCCAGCCCACCATTGCCACCAAACAATGCCCTTCCATACCTTTCTGGGCCTCCTCGCCTCAGAGGACCAATAGCAGCTGAGCCAAATCCAGCTCTACCCCTGCCCCTGTCCCTGCCCCTGCCCCTGCCCATAGTCAGTCGTCTATCAGGGCTCACACTCGTATCTCTGCCAGGTTCCATACCCTTTTGTAATCCAAACATTGTGTTCCCACCATCCACTAAGGAGCCCTTTCCCATTATCTTCCCATGGCTACCTCGACCAGTACCTGTCAAGGGGCACATTTCTCCCCTTGCTGTAAGGCCTGAGCTACTGGCTTTTACAATTGTTCCATCAGGTGCCACGACAAAACCATTGCTTTCAACCTTGGCAGCAGCAACAGCAGCAGCATTTGTATGTCCTAGTGGCCCATACCCAGTAGGACTAGCATAATAGTTTGGAGAATGATGTCTACTTGATCCCCATTGCCCATTTGTAGGACCCATCCAAGAATCACCCCTTCCTCTACTACGCATCCCATGCAAAGACCTGCCCCTTCCAGCAGTCCTTACTCTGCCCGTTCCCCTTGAAGGAAATCTTGGACTTGTATCAAGACCATCATCCCTGATTAACACGAAGACATAGAAGTAATCAAACACATTGCATAAGCTAAACAAAGAAGAATATGAAAGAAAAGAAATGTAAAAGTGTATACCTGATTCGTGCTAGGTAGACTCCATCTCTTCCAGAAGCAAAATACCTAGCTCTATCCATTTGCATAGCTTCAATAGATCCTATCTGCCCCAGAAAGCACCTTTGACTGGGACCAGCCCAGCCAAAACCTTGACCCCGCTTTGCAATATTTTCTTCGACACTCTTGAGTGCTTCTTCTGCTGTTGTAAACCCTTCAGGCAATTGATCCCATCCAGAAAACTTCTGCCTTGATGAGGTTGGATTCTTTACTTTCCTCGGTTCTGGAGGCTCATGTGAATCCAGGGAGCAATGTTGCCTCACCTCCATAGCTGTCTGACTATCTTGACCGAATATTTCGATTGATTTAGAATCACTTTCTATTTCTGACCTGTCCAAAGCTGACGCATTGGCTTTATTGTTTCCTTGCTCGTGTGAGCTCACCTGAACAGCTTCTGCAAATTGCCCATCTTGCAACACTTGATTATTATCAATACAGTTTTCACCCCTTTCTCCCTCTTGTGCATCATTCTTATTCATTTCAGGTTCAACATTTTCAGTATCTGTAGGACCCTCCCCTTTACATTTACTCTCGGCTTGAAGTGATGTGGAAACCCTCTCATCAGAAGCACCAAGTTCATCCGCATCTCTACCATCAGAGTAACCGTAGTCGACACGTTCACCTTCCATTTCTTCTGCTATATCTTCATCCCAATAACAAGAATTTTGATCTCTGTATTCTCCATCTTCATATTGGGAATCATCATCCGCTTGCCCATCCATCATCCTTCCGGTATAAGAAACAGGTTCATCATCTTCTTCATAAACATCATCACTGGCGACTTCTGAGACCATCTCTACAGAACATTCCTCCAATGCCTCCTCCTGACCTTTAGACGTCCCAATGTTGGTGCATGCATCAACAGCTGCAAGAGCATCCAGCTTGCAAACACTCTGATCAACAGCCACATGACAATCAACCATACAAACACCCTGACTAATTGCTACAGTGTCTTCCACATTGCAAGCGCTCTCATCAATTGTCGCTGGAAACCCAATATTGACCTCCCTCCCTTCAACAGCCTCAATGGACTCAGCCTTGCAGACACTTTCATAAACTGCAAAAGTGTCGTTAACAATGCAGACACCCTCATTAACAGTTACAGGGGCATCAACCTTAGAGGCACTCTCACGAACTGCTACAATATCATGAACCTTGTCATCAATCTGAGTATTTAAAATAGAGACACCACCCTTGCAGACATTCAAATCAAGTCTCACAGGAGTGTCAACTGTAGAAACACTTTCATCAATTGCCATGGGTTCTTCAACCATGCCCAGGCTTTCATCTTTTAAACCAGGTTCATCATCATGGCAGAAATTATCATTGACAGCCATAGTCGCCTCAACACTGCAAAATCCTTCAACAACTGGGAAAGTAGTATGAACCAGTTTAATATTAGTCATTTCAAAAGAACGGGGAGACACATCAACATTTGGTCCACTGTCGGTAGTGTTACAAGGTGAGTCAGAAACAGTGCCATCTTTTTTAACCTCGTTGCCATCGCAAACTTCAATCTCATGTTTGACATGCCCCAAATCATGCTTATGAGAAGAAAACGCTTCCTTATATCCACAGTGATTTTCTTTAGAAGTTTCATTCGATACTTTTATAGAATCCTTTACAAGAGCTATCCCCTGCGCTACTTTACAGGATGCATCAATTTCTGGAATTAAGGTAAGGTGTCCGTCAGCTGGTGCTTGAAGATGCATCTCTGAAACTTGACTCGCATTGCTAGTTTCTTGTCTACCAATTTCACTTTCAGTATAAATGTCTTTAGCGGAGTCGGAAATTCCATGTGATAGAGCAATGGATAGATTCAAACGATTTTCACTGCCAAAGCCATCTGATTTAGCAACACTCATTGGCAATGAATCACGGTTAGCCAACACTTCATCATGAACTGACTGATGTTTAAAAGCAGTATCAATATGAAAACCAAGAGAAATATTAGAATCAACATGCTTATCAAATAGTGAGAATTGTTCCAAAATCTTTGGCTGATGAACATTCTTGCCATCACCCTTTCTGACTATGTCTTGTTCTAAACTTCTAATATCACCCTTCCATTCTGCAACTGCAACCTGAAGCTGAATATCCTCTGAATATCCAATATCATTGTTATTTAGAGATCTTCCTGGTATCTTTGAAAAAGATTCTGTTCTAGTAGCTCCAATTAGATCCTCTGGTGGGTTTTCCCATTTGTCCATCACAGTATTCAGGTCCCAATGAGATCTGTCATCATTCAAATATCCAGAATCCAATCTCGAAAGTTTTCCACTTTTGTTTCTTCTGTTTTCAGACAGCTTTACAGGGCAAGAACCTATTGCATTTCCATCATTGGCTAAACAAGAAATCTCAGGTCCTCTACTAATATTATTGCTTACTAGTTCCAGATCCATCGGCTGACCCACTTCATCATTGACAGCAAGACCCACATCTCTTTCACCAAGAGAAATGTATTTTTCTACCTCATCACCTGTGTGCCTCTTATCCTCCAATTTAGATGCTTGATAAATCTTCGGAGTCACGTGTGTCTGATCCTCGCAATCTTTTTCATGAATTTGCAATCCTGTAGCAACCTCTTCTCCACCTGGAATTTCCATGCCATCTTTCACACTTTCTGATGGCTGGAATTGTGCTCTGGCCCCTATGTCTTCTACGTTATTAACACTGTTCCCAAGATCACTTATACAAGCAGCTGCTGCTAACATTGAAATTCCGGAAAAATCTGCACTGCTAACAACTTTGGCACGAGTAGAATTTCCATTGATGCACATTTCAGTAGATTGAATTTCATTTTTAATTGTGCCTCCAAAATCTTGTTGAGGACATTCCCCTGTAATAGCAATGCCATCCAGGATATGTTGCTCTCCATGGCCATTCAAGTTGACATGGGGTCTTTCTGGAGAAGAAACTTCACAAAATGTTTTAGGCTTTGCAATTTCTGGGGATGGTGATCTTGGTGGAGAGGGAGAGCAGACCAAATTAAATTTCCGTTTCTTTATCGGGACACTTGTAACAGCATCATTAAACCGCCGAGTCAGCGATTTCTGTCCCACCTGCTCAAGTCGACACTATCAGATACTTTATGATAAGTCTAAGCCATTTCAAGCAACTAAAATTGAATAAAAATAAAATATAAATAAGCACCTTTTCAGATTCAGAGATTGACATATCATCCTTCTCAGGTGTCGATACAACTTGCCCACCACTGTCTTCTTTCACACTACTCGAAGGAGATCGCTTCTTGCCCATTGATTCATTGCTAAGCAACTGCTTACGAGCTCGCTTCAATGCTCTACCATCTGAATTCGTAGCTGTCACCGTCTTCGTGAAGCTCAAATTTGGGGCAGGGAGTTTGGAAAACTCGTCCCCTGCTTCACCTGTTCCGGTCTGTGTGTCAAAAAGCAGCCTTCCATTGCTTAGCGTTCCATTACCACCACAAACCTTACAAGAAGTGCCTGCCTGTCTGCTACAAAACCTAGAAGTTGCTCGAGAAGCATCAACACAACTAGGGTGTGCTACAACTAAACCTCCGTTGCAGGTGCAAGGATGAATCTGCAAATGAATCATAAATGGTACCTGTTAGCAGGTACTGTTTTACAACGAACCCCTTCCAGATGATAGCCAATAGAGCAGAGACTAGTTCGACAGCAATAACAAAAAATACATCCAATAAGATCTAAGACCCTTCTGCTGCTAGCAAAGGAAACCCACCATTGCCTCGTGATCTTCATTGTCCTCACACCCACAGATACAACAAACTTGCTCCTCTGCAACCATCTCCCTGTGTTTTGAGTCATTGCATATGTCTTTAAGTGACATTTCGCTATATAATCCCTGCAAAACAGGTAAGAAACCACTTGTCAATCCCTTGTGTTAGTATTAATTTAATGACAACATATTATACGTTTTATTTCTACTTTTGAACCATGACGCCCTAAGCTGATAACAGCCTGCCAGTGCCCGCATCTGGAGGCCATTACCTTGAGGCAGTTCGCTATTCAGCCTTAACAAGGCCCTATGAAAGCCTTTCACTCCAGATCATGTTGCTCAAATAAAAACTGTGTTGCTGAAGCATTTTAGGTAGGCAGATAGACACAAGCTGATGAAAAACTTCAAGGCAATCTAATACAGATAACATCATCCCTTTCAAAATAGCATGACCTGTGTATGTCCTAAGGGCAAAATAAGCAAAACTCTGCAAGATTATCCCTGTGAAATTTGCCCCTGTGTTTTTTTTAATAAAGCAACGATGCAATACATTTCCCCAAATTTTCTGCCCAAACATAGATTGCACACTGGCAAAGCCTCCTGCAGACAGATTAATCAACAACCGATCCCTGTTCAAAGATTTTTTGCACCCTTGCAACTACTTTTCCCTGTTAAAAACACCGCCTTGAATGTCATGTCTTTTTGTATGCCTGGAACTAACCTGTTCATCCATCCTGATGACAACAATCTCCTTCTCCACGTTCTGACAAGCCAGGCATATGGTATCCTCAAAAACCTGCATAATAAAAAAACAGCAACGAAAATTAGCCAACAAAAAAGTCATTTTTTCTAAAACACAAATTAAGTCAATCACTGCACTGAAATGCGGTTTGTGATAATCCACCCTAAACCAGGACCTTCCCTACTCAGAAGTGATGGGCAGTACTCTAACCTTCACTGTAAAAAGACAAAAGATGATTGTTGCATAACATGCATCAGCCACGCAGATAAATAATCTGGTAAATGATAAAGGTTACTTTCACCACAAAATTCAGGATACTTCATGCAATGCAAAAACAAGAGATCAAAATTAAATATCTAACCCCATGCTAATATTTCAACCAAAAGCGCCACTATGATGCACACAAAACATTTGCCCCGAATGAATATTCCCACTGCAATGCACACAAAAGACTTGCCCGAAATTAATCCTTGACTGTTAGCAGGATATCCTCAACCCCTCGTAAGGTGAAAAACCAAAATCTATACCCCTGAAATACCCAAGCCACCAAGTCCCTGAATGGGAGGATCCCAAAACTACAAACCCCGGACCTGTAAAACAAACTCACCTCTATCTACCAAAAGGAGAAACATCCATTTTAGACCCTAGTAGATGAGAAAACTTCCAGACCCATCCCAACCGAGCTGAAAGTGTAGCCCAGAGGGAAGTTAAATAGAGTGCAGCACTGTAAGTAAGCACTGGCAGTTTCGATTTCAAACTGTTTCAAATTCATGGACGTTAGCCACAACAGGACAACCAGGTTCATGAAAGTGGGTTGTGTCATAGCCCCACCGGGCTTCGACTCTTCAAAGAAGTGGTCTGCGCTGACTTCTTGAAACGTGGTCAATGCCCTTTGAGGTTAAGGCCCAAAACTTTCTCGAGTTTCCAATTCATGGATTCAATGCAAAACCCAGATAAAAAGAAATCAAATCAACCTGTGTATCATCCAGCAGAGCATCATTGTTACTTTTTCCTAGCTGTCCCCCGCAACACCTGCAAGAAGCCATCTTCCTCGAATTAAACACAGCATCGCCCCGATGGCGGCCATCCCTGCTCCGCAAGCCTGTACCTCCTCTAAGAAATTCAACAGCCTTCTTAATCGCCTCTTCGACCGACTCATTGACTCTGAACGACACCGATCGAAGCAACCCAGCACGCGTCTCGCCAACTGCGGCCACAAACCGCAAGCCATTCAATCCGTTCCTTCTCACACAAACAAACATGGTCCTCACCCTCCTCCTGCTCGTCGTCCTACTAACAACAGAACTCCTACTCCTTCCAGTAGCATTGCCCCTCATATTTCTCCTGTTACTGTTTCCGCCAGATCCAGCAGAGACAGACGTAGACGAATCAGATAAACCCTCGTCCTTATTTCCCGACAGAAACCTCCTAAACTCTGCAAAACACTCCGTCGAAAATGCAAAACTCAAGGCATTAGCCTCCGCCTCCGCATCTTCGTCGCAATCAAAACTTTTAGACCACCCTAACTTATTTCTATTATTACCATCAGCCGGCCTGCATTCAACGATGAAGCATTTTCGGCTGCCCTCGATACCTTTCTTCACAGAAATCGTCTGCAGTGTCACCATTTTTCTCGCTTATCAAGATTCGGTTCCTTACCTTGCTCTGTGAGGCCGGCGCTTCCTGCGTTCAAAACCCTAATTAAAAAAACTGGGATCTTCTACAGATTTGGCCACAGCCAATATCACAAACAATGCTGGCAAAAGGCCCCAAAGAAACCAGATGCCTTCGCCGCCGCGATGATATTCTCAGGCTTTTCTCTGCGCTACTACAACAATCGATCTTGCTAGGGTTTCGAGGGTTTCAAGCTCCTCAAGATTCCTGCCTCTGTTATTATGTGAAATAAATATTGTGTTAGACATATGTGGCTATGGATCTATGAAGGGTATATATAGCACAAATCTGACCTAAATATGATCCTGCCTTTCCTTTTTGGGCGTCCCATGAACGTTTCAATTTGGTGTTGGACTTTGCTTCAAACTATTATGGGTAAGTATTATTGTGAACGGAACTCTTGAGGAAATAAATTTATATATATTAATATAGATATTATGGTTTATAATAGTTATTTGGGGTAGAATCGATATAAAAGTGGATATTATTTGGTGTATTGATATCATTACATGTGGCCTATCTAAAGTTATTTGTGGTCAAACTGATATAAAAGTGGATATTAATTGGTGTATTGATATCATTACATGTGGCCAATATAAAACTATGTATAAAACATTCCAACTTATATTACAAAATGTATATATTACTTCATAGAAGAGTTATCACTGCTCGAAAATAGGAGTAACAATGAAACTAAATTTGCATTTTAAAACCCTTTTTTAATACTTTCTTGAAATTACATAAAAATTAGAGTAACCCACTTCCAAGACATCATAATCACTATTAAGGTGTTGGACATTTTGACATAACGAACATCTATATGTGGTTTGAAATAGTGTTATTTATATAAGGATATAATCTATGTGGTTTAAAATAAGTGTTATTTATATAAAGATATAATTTATAAGGTGTAGATTAATTAGTTTTTTAGGTTTTATTTTTTTATTAAGTTTTAGGTTTAAATTTTATGGGAGGTGTTGAGAGTATGAGTTAATTGTGGGGTTATATTTCTCAAGAGGTATTTAAACTTAATTATGTCTCACACAATTTTAGTGACAATATCATATTGTTTGGGTGAATTATTCTTTCATCTAATATTAGGAGTGACCACAGTGTAAGCACAGTCACAGTGTAAGCACAGTCTAGCCTTGAAAAAAAATAGAGAGAGATAATAGAAGAATAAAATGGATATGTGAACTATAAAGATGGAGTGGCAAAAGGCCAAAATATTATTGCAACAAGAATGTAACTATGTACACTAATAAAGATGAGTATAATTTATGTTTCTCTAGATTATTGCGGTGAGTGAGTAATAAGCATGTACATGATCTTTTATAAAAGCGTGTATATCATGAGAATGTTGTGATAATGAGCCTATTAACACTAAGGTATTGGATAGCCCCCAAGGGGTCGATCAATTGGCAAGTGTAGTGAAAATGAACTGTTATGTACCAAAAGGTTTGAGCTTCAAATCCCCTGACTTACCTGTGTTTGCGGAAGGGGCATACATAAGCATTTAGGGGTTATAGTGGCAGCGATTGAAATCGGCCCAGTGTCACGCAAGGACGAAATCAACCTAGTTTTTTATTCCTCTAGTCACAAAACAAATCTAAAACAAAAAAACATTAAGGTTTGGATGTTTGTATGAATATTTATGTAGGGGTTTGGCTATTGATATTAAGAGAGTTATGAGTATATAATCTTGGATGTTAAGTTATGAGATGTCTACATACTAATGGATTTGAGTATTTATTCAGTGTTGTTTAAGTACAAGGTCACTAATTGTTTGGGAATGTGATCCATGTGTACATGGTTAATAGTGACAAGGTGCGAGTTAGCAAGTATTGAGGTTGGTGGGAAAAGAACATGGTTTGGTTATTTCATTCCCAATCTCTTTTCCTAAAATAGTTCTAGTGCAATACTCTCTCCTTCCACTATTTTTCCCATCCCTTCCTTTATGTTGTATCTTTCCCACCTCATAACCATCTTGCATGGAGTATTAATGCAATAAAGCTCACTAATATCATCAGTTTGGTTGTGAGGACAAGATTTTTAATTCCCCGCTATTCCTTTTTATATCCAAGTAAATGAGTCAAGGATAGTGTTCTAATGTAGTAGGTTAGGCAGGCAAATATTTAATCCTACATGAGTGATTGGTATCTCTTTAAGTGTACGTAAAGGATCTCATTTTATTAATCATTACATGTAAATTTAAAGCCAAGCCAAGAAGCCAGTGTTAAGATTTCATTATTGAATAAAACCATTGGAGGTTAACATTGAAATGTTGTGTACTCTAATTTGCAAGGACCTCAAGTTCATCTACAAAATCTGTATTAGAGCAAGAAAGAGCCTAAGTGCAAGAGAAAGATGAAGAAGATAATTAAAAAGGTGTCAAAAGAAAAGGAGGGACAAGGACATTGTCAAAAGAGATAAAGGAAGCAAATTGCATGTGTGAAGACAACCCTAGTAAGAGACAATTATTGGGTGGAGATGTTGGAGAACAAGACAAAAGGAAATGCCAATGGTTGGTTAATTTTCCACAAGATAATTCGTCACAATAAATATTATAAAAATAGATTGAAAACTATACTATGAGGGTTAATTTTCTTAGATTCCAAAATTATTAATTATTATTTTTTTCTTATGCATGTAATAGATAAGATATGGCAAATAGAGAACAATCAAATACAATCACACGCCAATCACAATGAACACAAGATATGCTCTAGGATATCCTTGAGGAAGAAAATCCAACTAAAAGATGAGGTTACTCTACTTTCTTTTGTCTAGAATGGGAATAAGGCAAGTTTAGAGGAGAAGGCACTCTCTATGGAGTTACCTTGTATATGTGGCCTAGTAGGCTACTAGAGAACGTTGAACCCTCTATTATGCTCTCTCACTCACACTCCTTGTTATTTTGCTCTATTTTGGAATGATTCAATCGAAACGAATGGAATCACTTTTCCTCCTAGTGACCTAGTTATAACATAACCTACTAGCAAGTTAGGGGTTTGTTTGACTCTTTCAACTCTCAACTAGAGTTGTAAATTTTACCCTTTTAAATTATTTTTCCCAGTCCTCATGTGGCTAGCCCCTCTTACATGGGTAATAGGGCTAATGTGGCATCCTCTCAAATCATGGTAGTCAAACATAGTAGGTCAACTTCCAAGAATCATTAAATTTCACATATGAAGTTTGATTGACACAATTATTGCACCATTCAAAAGGTATCTACATGTAGAATAGTGCCATGGGTTTCAACACTTCGGTATGAGAGTTTTACCCGCCAAAAAATGTCATTTGAGGCCTCAAAATGGCTCCAAAAGGTTTTAGACCCCAATTCTCCAAACTGAGTCATGTCGATAAAATTGCTCCTGCAAGCTTATTCCTCCAATTTTTCCACTCTAAAAACATCTAGATAGATGAAAAATAATGTAATAATCTAATATATACCATACCTCCCCGTTTTGGGAGGCTTTTGGTACCCAATATATTACTTAATGAGGTAGATTTTTTTTCCTCTTCCATCTCCATAGAGTACCATTTAGCCTTACCATAACTTGTCCTTTCAACCTAATTTTCCAAAGGTCATGCTACCCCTATCATGTAGTTCTATACCTCTTCTACAAAATTGTATCCTCTATTAACTTTACTTGGCCATCAATAGTTAAGTCCTCTGTGGAAGGTAGGACATGCTCCTCTTCATGATCTAACATGGAAGGCTCATAAATTTTTAGATTCTCTACATTCACCACTAAGTAAATGTGCATATATTAGGCATTATCTCCTACCTTTTCCAGGATCTCGAAAGAACCATATTGCAAAGCCTTGATTTTCTTATCATGACCCTATAGCCTCTCTTTGTTTAACTGTAACATACATGGTCTCCCACTCTTAATTGACTCTTTGTCCTATGCTAATCATGCTTAGACTTGTACTTTTTATGTGACTTCTTCGATGTCTCCTATACTTGCAAATGGATCTACCTAATTTTCTCAACAAATGTTTTTGCTCTTAAAACATCCCCTATGAGATCCTTCCTTACTCCTCACTACCCATATACAACATCCAAAAGTGAAGGTGACAAATATCCAAATCAAGTTTCAAATGGGGACTTACCAGTGGAAGTGTGGATTACTCTGTGATTAGATTGTTGTATATATACCAAAATTTCATCCTAGGTCTTTGAATGCTTCTGACTTTAACCCCTCAAAAGTTGCACCAAATTCATATTGATTATTTCTATTTGCCCATCTATTTGTAGATGGAATGTTGTAGACCTCTTTAACTTTATATTCATCTCCTCCCACAATGTATTCTAAAAAGTACTAATAAATATGGTGTCCCCATTTGAAATGATGTTCCTTGGTATCCCAAAGTGCACCCAAACCTATTTGAAGAGCGAGTTTCCTACTTATTGCCCT
The DNA here is from genome assembly GCA_000404065.3 of Pinus taeda. Classification (NCBI taxonomy): domain Eukaryota; kingdom Viridiplantae; phylum Streptophyta; class Pinopsida; order Pinales; family Pinaceae; genus Pinus; species Pinus taeda. Next base: position 650,260 of record APFE030590710.1, read on the forward strand.
TTGGTCATCTTTCTACATGGCATGAGAATGCACATCTTACTAAACCTATCAACTACCTTGAACATGCAGTATCGTCCCTTCTTAGATGTTTATAAACTCCCCACAAATTCCATGGAAATGCTTTCCCAAGGTCGAGTGTTGAGCAACGGATCCCCCCATAGCTAGTTTTTGGGGCTTGAAGCCCGGACTTTGGTTGAGTATAATGTAAAGACCCCGTGATGTGGGCGCAGAGCACAAGAGTCCAGAGTTGTCCACCCTAAGATAATGTAATTTAATGTAGAGTGTGTCGGCCTACCCATGGTTCGCGGACCACGGGATTGTATAAATAGAGCGAGGCTCTAAGTATAAAAGGAGTCTTAGTCTTAAGTCTTATGATGTTCTTGGATGAGGAATTCGCTCTGAGTCTGTAAGTTCGAGTCTTGGGTTGTAGTAGTAGGAAGAGGCTTTGCAGCTGTGTGCACAGAGGCCTGGTAGAGTCCGCAGTTGTGTGCGAGGACCTAGCTGCAGGGGTCCGCGCACAAAGTTGCGGACTCTACCAAGCCTCTGCGCACACAGTAGTAGAGCCTCTTCCTACTACTACAACCCAAGACTCAGACTTACAGACTCAGAGCGAATTCCTCATCCAAGAACATCATAAGGCTTAAGACTAAGACTCCCTTTACACTTAGAGGCTTGCTCTATTTATACAATCCCATGTTTCGCGAACCATGGGTAGGCCGACACACTCTACATTAAATTACATTATCTTAGGGTAGAAAACCCTATACTCTCGTGCTCCGTGCACACATTTCTCGGGGTCTTTACATTATACTTTACCAAAATCCAGGCTTCAACCCCCAAAAACCCGCTATGGGGGGATCCGTTGCCCAACATCAAGTGGGTACACATAAGGTGTGGTGTAAACCATGTTTCCTATTACTAGGCTTGTTGGTACAACAAAGCGTGCATTCTCTAATGAACCTTGCTACATCTTCTTGCATCTTAAGCAAGTACAGAAACCTTTGTAAGTTGGCCATTGTTTTCCCTACACCAAAATTCCCTACAACTTTGGAGGTGTGAGTCACTTTGATTAGTTGCAATCACTAACCTATAAGAACACAAAGCTTGTCCAACCTATAGAGTAACGCATACTAGAGATGATAGTCAACTATGATGTCATCATTGTCTGCATGAATCTAGCAATACAATTACTTAAACACCTTCTTCAAGTCCCTCTATATGCATCAGGGGTGAAAGGCTACAAATGCATTAAAATTCCCAAAGATGAAATTTTTGATGTGGTTGGCCTTGAAATGATGTTAGCCAATTTGTTTGTGTTATGCTTCTCATACTTGATGACCAGATGAAATTGTCATTAGAACTCCATCCACTTGTAATGTTTAGTTTGTTAAAGCTTACTTTGGGCTTGCACATAATGTAGTGGCTAGTGATGTGTGTGGATGATGGTATTCTTTCCCATCAAATAATGTTTCCACTTTTTGATAGTTTGCACCAAAGCATAGAGCTCCTTGTCACATGTAGGGTAGTTGAGGACCACACCATGAAATACTTTAGAATGATAGCATATATGCCTTCCTCCTGGCATTAAGGTAACTCCCATGGCATACCCACTCATGATATCTCCACTTTGAGGGGCTACAACAAGTTTGGTAATGCAAGAATTGGTGTTGCATTAATTTTCTTTCCAACTCTTCAAAGATCTTCTCCTGACCCTTCCCCCACTAGAAACTCTTACCACTCATTGTTATGACATGGAATGGTGTAGTTACTACTAAAAATGAACCTATGAATTTCCACAAGTACTATGTTGCCCCAAAAACACTCTCGATTTCAGAGACAAATGTAGGCACCAATGCTTCATGATGGCCTCCATCTTTGCAACATCTATGTTAAGCTCCCCTCCACCAATGACATAGACTAAATACACTAAAGATCGTTGTGCAAAGTCACATTTCTTGAGTTTTTCTAGTAGTTGGTGCTTCTTCGAAGTCTCTATCACTTGCATCAAGTGGGAGATGTGCTCCTCCCGTGTGGCACTATAAACCAATATATCATCCAAATAAACATGACAAATAAATCTAGATAGGTCAAAATACATCATTCATTAATTTCATTAACATAGTTGATGCATTACATAGACCGAATGGCATGATTAACCACTTTAGTTGTCTTCTTCATTGACTTGAATCCGATGATACCCTGATTTTAAATCAAGCTTAGCGAATTATTTTGCTTGTTGCAACTAATCCAAAAAATCACAATCCTAGCAGGGGGTACCTTTTCTTGAACATAATCTTGTTTAACACTATGTAGTTGATGCACATTCACCAAGATGGGTGGCCCACAAGGTGAGGTACTTGGTCGAATCACACCCCACTCCAACAACTATTGCAATTACTCCTTCACTTCATTTTCTTCCATAATGGGCATTTTGTAAAACATAGTGTTTAGCAATAGAGATTCCAACAATAGTTGTATTGTGAATTTTTTTATTCCTATTGCAGCAATTGGAAATTATTCTTCTAACTAATTAAAATTAAGTGTAGATTATTTGATATGGCAAATAACGAATAAAATAGCAATTGTAATTTTCACCAAAATTAAAATATGCTATGGAAAATAATAGGAACTGAGAAAACAGAGAACACACACAATAAAATTTGACACCGTTATTTTTGGACAAATGTCCTCGTAAAAACCCAATGTGGGAAAACCAATGCAATGGATGAAGGTTTTATTATTATTATGCAACAGTGAAGTTATGAGTACAATCTGGATGCCCAAAACCGAAAATCGTCAACAAATAATCTAGCCAATTATTAGAGAGAATTTTCTCTCTTTACGAGCAATCTCGGCACCACCTGCTTCAAAAAAACTGGCCCTCAAGAACCCTTGCGCAGACCCTCACACACACAGCTTGAATCTGCCTCTGATGAAGTCATTCTACATGTTGTTGCATCTAGAAGTGATCCTCCGACCCTATGGAAAATTATCTTAGCCTCTAGAAGTTGAATCGAGCCCCTACTCAGCCAAATCGAACTACTACACGCAAACTTCCTGTGTAATCCCTACTCAACCTCTAGTGGAATAAGTCAACTTTTTCGCTTATTGTCTCTATGGAACTGGAAACTCCTACAAAATTCCCTCTGTTTATCCCTCTTTTTTTTAGCGTCCCTTCTGGCTCGAACTCTTATTTCTTGCTCAACCTTTGTAGCTAGATAGCTCGATCTGCCAAGGAACTTGATGATCCAAGGGATCGGTTTAGTGCTCAAAATTCGAAGTGTTAAAAAATTCTTAAAACCTGTATTAATGCGTACATCTAAGCAACCTGAATCCACCACAACTCATTTCACTCAAAATCGATATCATATGCTCCCGATATCATGTTCTAACCGGATTCCTAAACATGTAATATTTTAAAAGTTGGGTTGTAGGTATGCCTAGTCAGCAGTCCATATGCTGACTAGGCAGGTGACTGGGCAATTGATTGTGTACAATTCGGGCCGGTGAATGATTTAAAAGTGTCTTATTGTGATTGGTTCATGAATGGCGCAATTTTATTGGTTGTGGGTTCATTTGTGTGCACCAATGATGGAGGACAACATGGGCCAATGGTTGGTTGCCACGTGGCCTTCGGTCAACGCATTAAAATTTTGTTAGGGGTCAAGCTACCCACCAGATTCAAACCTCAGACTAAGCAACAAGCACCACAGGCCTTCACCAATGCACCATCAAATGTTTCTTAACCATATTACAATTGGGGTTCTATTTAAGTTTTATTGGGTGCATAATTGGGGGAAAGTCCAAGGCTAAGCCCTAGCCCATGGCCACACCCCACACCCACGGGGCCATGGTGGAGGGGGCCTAGGGCTAGGTCTTAACCCTGGCCCACAACTCGGAAGCCACGCCATATAACCATGAACTAGAGGCTTAGTGCAGACCATGGGCGGAGAGCAAAGGGGGCCAACCCCGGGCCAACCAAATGACCACCAATAGAGGAGTTAAGGGGGCCAGCCCCAGGCCACATGCTTATTCTATGTGACCACACTTCCCGCAAACAATAGTGCAGAATCTTTGGCACCGAATGTGGTCCTATGTGCATCCAAATTACCATGCGCCAGTCATTGGGGGCCTGACCGGCAAGGGAAGGTAGTTAGCCCCAACCCCTGGGCACATGGCCCCCATACAATCGTGGTTTTTAGAACTGGGGGGTTAATGAACAATTTAACTGTCCGATAATTTCACCAATCGATCGGGATTGTAGGCCAAGTTTGCGCGCCAATTTGGGGTGCTCAAGCCAGATTTGGGTCGAATTGTAGGATGGTTAGCTAGAGAATTTGGGAAAAACTTGTAACCGACATAACTTTCTCAATTTTTGGCCAAATGAGGTGCAAAAGAACCCAGATGGGGATATTTTACAATTTTGGATCCACCGGAGACATTTTTTTTGCATTTTGAGCACTGCAAATTCATGTAAACACATATTTTTTAGCAGAATGAAAGAGGCCCTACATTAGAATCTAGATTAGCAGATGTAGCCCAAAAGAGGGGTGAAATCCTTTATCATGTTTGTTGTTATGTGTTTCTGATATGGTTTATTATCTCTGTTTGGTTGTTAATTGTGTTTAAAAATCACTTGTTTATGTGTTTAGTAATTTGATCCATTACCCAAAACGCATATAAAATTTCACTTGCAATTTGTATATCACCTTCAATTTTCAATTAGAAATCATTTTGGTATCAGATCATCAAGTTATTGTGAAGTTTTGATTTTGTTTGCAAGTGTTTTTCTTATGCTTACAAGATTGAAGCTTAAAAGAGGAGAAGGAGAACTCATGGACCCAAGATCTCAAATTGTTTCAAGGAGAACAAACACACCTCGAGCTTCAATAGTCATGGCACATGAAGAAGGTCCTAAAGGGATGTCTAAAGATGAAAGGACTTTCATAAAAGCTTTCTTTGAGATGTCTAAAATGGTTAAGTTTCTTTAGGAAGAGAGGAATTCTAGGTTGTACGGAGAGAGCTCAAAACCTCCAAAAGGAGATGGAGGAAAATGAGAGAAGCCTCCAAAAGGGAATGGAGGGAATGGTGACAAACCACCACCTTCACCTCCATCATCCTCGTCCTCATCTTCATCCCCATCTTATATTTATTCTACCCTTTCAAAAACACCTCCAAACTCTAAAAAAGGACATGGTAAAACTCCTTTGTCAAAGCTTGATATTAAGTTTGAATTGCCTATGTATGATGGAGAGGTAGATGCTGAGAAATTAGATAATTGGATTCGTAAGGTTGAAGTCTATTGCAAGATACAAAGAATGAAGGATGATGAGACCAAAATTTAGCTTGCTTCTCTTAGATTGGAAGGTGCAACACTTATTTGGTGGGAAGCCAAAACTCAAGAGGACATGAAGAAACATGGTAAGGTTTTATCCTCTTGGAATGATTTTGTTGTTGCAATAAGAAGGCAGTTTTATCCATTAACATATATGCAAAAAGCTATCATGGATTGGCAAAACTTAGGCGAGCTAAAGGTCAAAATGTGCAAAGATATACTCAAGAATTTAGGAAAAGAGATTTGACTTTGGGTATAGATTTGTCCTCTCAAGATACTTTGCTCAAATACATTGGGGGATTACGTAGTTACTTGAGACATACCATTCTCATGTTTAACCCTACAAAACTAGATGAAGTTTATGTACAGGCAACTCATTTAGAGGCAAGAGGGAAAAATGTTTCTGAAGAAACTAGTGAGAAGTCATTCAATTCTGGAGAAAAAGGAAAAGGAAATTTTAAAGGCAAGGATAAAAAGAATGCTTCAGTCAAGAAAGAAGGAAAAAAATCAAATGTAAACATTTTTCTAAAGAAGGCCATGATGAAGACCACTGTTGGAAACTTCATCCTGAGATGAGACCCAAAAAGTTTAATAACAAGGAGAAAGAAAAGGTTGTTGCAATTACACAACAAGATCTAGGATCTAATTCTGGGGATGAAACAAAAATCATAGCAATGGGATTGAAAGGTAAGGATTCAATTGCAAGTACTAGTTCTTCTAGCAAACCCATTGAAATTCAAAATGAAAGAGAAAGAATAGAGTTGTTCCATATTAGAATCATCACAAAACATAACAAGGTAGATACTTTTTTGATAGTGGTTCACAAGCAAACCTCATTTTAGAAGACATTGTAAATAAATTAAATTTGGAAACCATTCCTCATCCTAAGCCTTATCCTTTGGGCTGGGTATGTGAGAATGCCAAGTTGCAAGTAACAAGAAAATGCATACTTAGATTTGCCATCACTGCAAATTGTATTGATGAGTTAGAACTTGAAGTAGTACCACTTGACATTTGGGATTGTTTTGGTAAGTCCATACTTATATGACAAGAAAGCCATATTTCATCACCACGAGAACAAGTATCGCTTGTTTAAAGATGGTATTGAGTACATTGTTAGAGAAAATAGCAAGAAGTTGAATTTATCTCTTGTGAATGTTGGACAAATGAAGAGGTTTGTAAATGCTAGTCATAATTTTACATCGTTGATTATTAAACATAAAGATGTTGATGAATCTGAAGCTTTTCAAGGATATGAATCAAGTTTGAAATCTGATTTCGTCGAGGTTATTAATCCATGTGATAAGACATTTAAGGTGTCTAACATGTTGCCTCCTAAAAGAGGATAACAATATAAAGTTAATTTGTAGCAAGATGCATCATTGTTGAACATTGGTATGAACAAGATGTCAGTGTTAAAGAATGCTAGGGTCAAAAATCAAATGCAAAAGCTATTTCACAAAGATGACATTGTTTCTAAAATATTTTATTGTGGGTTTCATAATGTTTTGGCTTTGAGGAAGAATGGTGCATGGCAATGGCAATCACATTTGGTAAAAAGTCAAGCCAAGTGCAAGGCTAGACATGCTAAGCATCGTTATGACTACAATGTTCAAGGTGAAGTGAATTTGAAATTGAATAAGTCTCCTTTGATTGAAGATCGAGGAGAGAATGTTCAAATTTCTTTAAAATAAGTTTTATCTTCTAAACATATTGAAGAATTGTAGCAAGGTCCTATCTTTGATAGAAAGACAAAGACTTCAAAAGTGAAGTACCTTCATGAGGAGTTCAAAGTGACAAAAACAAACAAAGCCAAATGGATTGAGGTTGGAAGGGTGAGGGAACTGTACCCTCATCTATTTGTTGACTGAAAATAGCTTTTGGTGGTCCAAAAGCTTCCAATGGGGAGGAGTGATCCAAGGGATCAATTTAGTGCTCAAAATTAAGTGTTCAAAAATGCTCGAAACCTATACTAGTGCGTATATCTTAGCGACCTAAATCCAACGTAACTCGTTTCACTCAAAGCCGATATCGTATGATCTCAATATCGTGTTCTTATCGAATTCCTAAACATGCAAAATTTTAAAGTTGGGTTGTAGGTATGCCCAGTCAGCAATCCATATGCTGACTAGGCAGGTGACTGGGAAGTTGATTGTGTACAATCTGTGCCAATGGTTGATTGACATGTGCCTTCTTATGATTGGTTCGTGCATGGGCCAATTTCATTGGTTGTGGGTTTGTTTATCTGGACCAATTATGGAGGGCCACATGGGCCAATGGTTGATTGCCACGTGGCCTCTGGACAACACATTAAATTTTTGTGAGTGGCCAAGCTGCCAACTGAATTCGAGCCTCAAACCAAGCAACAAGCACCACAAGCCTACACCAACACGCATCAAATGTTTCTTAACCATATTACAATTGGGTTTCTATTTAAGTTTTGTTGGGCACATAGTTTGGGGAAGGGCCAGGGCTAAGCCCTAATGCATGGCCACACCCCACGCCCATGGGACCGTGGCGGAGGGGGCTTAAGGCTAGGGCTTAGCCCCGACCCACAACCTAGAAGCCATGCCATATAACCATGAACAAGAGGTTTAGTGCAGACGTAGAGAGAAAAGGGGGCCAACTCTAGGCCATATACATGACCAAATGACCACCGATGAAGGAGTTAAGGGGGCCAACGCAAGGCCACATGCGCATTCTATGTAACCACACCGCCCGCAGACATGAGTGCGGAATCTTTGGCACCAAATGCAGTCCTATGCACATCCAAATGACCACACACCAGTACTTGGGGGCCCGACCGGCGAGGGCGGGCGGTTAACCCCGACTAACAGGAGTGGGCGGTTAGCCCCGACCCCTGGGCATGTGGCCCTGATACGAACGTGATTTTCGGAATTTGGGGGTTAATGGACAATTTAACTGTTTGACAATTTCGCCCATCAAGTGGGATTGTTGGCCATGTTTACGCATCGATTTCGGGTTTGGGGCGCTCAAGCTAGATTTGGGTTGAATTGTAGGATGGTTAGCTAGGAAATTTGCGAAAAAACTTGTAATAGGCATAAATTTCTTAATTTTTGGCCAAATTAGGTGCAGAAAGAACCTAGATGGGGGTTTTTAACAGTTTTGGATCCATTGGAAACTTTTCTTTTCTTTTTTTTTTTTTTTTTTTTTTTTTTTTTTGAGCACTGTAAATTCATGTAAACACATATCTTTGAGCATAATGAAAGAGGCTCTGCATTAGAAGTTGGACGAGGATATGTAACCCAGGGGAGGGGTGAACTCCTTTATCATGTTTGTTGTTATGTGTTTCCAATATGGTTTATTGTCTTTGTTTGGCTATTAATTGTTTTTAAAAATCACTTGTTTATGTGTTTAGTAACTTGATCCATTACCCAAAACACATATAAAATTTCACTTGCAATTTGTATATCACCTTCAATTTTCAATTACAGATCACTCGACCTCACAAGTGTGTCCTCCATCTACCCATCGAGTTTCTCTTATAATCTCTCATTAGTGAACCAATGGTCATGATTAAATCCCCATAAATGACTAAGATCATCTCTAACTCAATCCATGTGAGTTTCTAGAGAAATTTCACCTTTCTTAATTAATTGTTGTTAATTAATCACTTTTCCTGAGTTAGACTTAGGAAATATTTAATTATTGACTAATTAACTTAATTGAGCCATCTCTATGTGTTTTCTCTTTAATTTTTTTCTAGGTTCTAGAGACCTAGTGTTCCTTAGCCTCTTTGACCAAAGTCGAGACTAGAACACCTATCTGATGCTATAACAACTAACACTCCTTTTTAGCAAGGAAGGTGTTCTCTCACTCTGTCTCCATATCATCCTCCTTACACGTTGTTGATGTCTGACAATTGTGACAATCTACCATTGTCCACCAAGCCACTACACAATTCCGATTCATCTGCCACTCTGTAGTTGAACCAACACTGCATCTGTGTTGTTCCTAACTCTGCATTGTAGACCATGTATTGTTGCCAACTCTACTATGCACTGCAATTGATCTCATGTTGTTGTTGTTACAACTGAGAACTGATACTTCGAATCAACTGTGTCTCTGACTACAACTGTCTACTGAGTCTATGACTACAACTAGCCTCTTTACTGTCCACTGAGTAATTGTATGTGATGCAATTGCTCTGCACCCCTTAGCATTTGACTACAACTAGTACTGCAACTATCCCTCCAGATATGACTGTGCCAACTAACACTGAGCCATGTGCTACTGAATATTATAGACCCTTGTAACAAGGGAAAGGATCTAAGAAGAAACACCTGTTTGATGCAGTATTCCTTGAACCCTACCTAAATATTTGCAACTCTGGGGTTTAAAGCTCATTGTCTCCCCACCTCTCTCCTGGAGGTATAACTACATACATTGCAAATTCATCCTCCAACTTGGAGGACAAATTATCTATCTCTATCGAAGTTTTTGCATGCTCCTGCTTCTCCTTATTCTCCTTCTTCCTATTTGGACACTGGGTATTGTATGTTGAAAATAACAACAAGAAATGTTAAAAATAACATTAAGAAAAATTCCTAATTTAATTTGTCCTTGAATTAAATTGTAATTCCACATCTCATGACAACTTGTAATAGTTATCTAAGTTAATTTGACTTAGTTGACTCAATTAATTCGAGTTGGGAGTCTATCTAGAGTCATTTAGAGTGGTTCCTAAATTTTAGGGGCCCAGGTTGAGTTCTTTTGAGTTGTAATCATTTAATTTAGTTTAACTGAGTTAAATTCAGTTAAACTAGTTTCAAATGATGGGGGAATTAGTGGGAGATCCAACAGTGGGGTGTAACCTACAGTAGTGGAATGTAACTAGCACTGCTCAAAGAGTAAACTAAAGATTCTCTCATAATTAACTCATTCATGTCAGATCAAAGAAAGACCCAGTTGAGATTGGAGTTCAGGGACAATGTACTATCAATTGTAAAATCATCTAAATTAATCAGATGGTGCATGCAATTAAAAGAATGCCTAAAATAAATCATTCCTTAATTATAAAACTCATTCATTTTAGCCATTCGAATTGCCTATAAAAGGAGGAATGAAGGCATAAGTTTAATCATAGTTTTCGTGAGCACGAGTTGGTGAAACCAAGCAATAGGAAGCACAAGTTTGTGTGTGGAGCTTGTGAGAGAAAGGTGTGCCAAGGGAAACTTGTGCATAGGTTGGTAGTGAGATAGATAGAGATAGTGAAGAGGTTGCTCGGGCTTGAGCAAAGCATTGTAACCTTCTCATATTTTCTGATTAATGCAATATACAGATAACATGGGTTTTTAGTTGTGGCTTTCCCCAAAAAATTATTGTGTTATGTGTGACTAAATTCTTTCTCTTTTATGCTTTGTGATTTCATCAATCAATTATTGTTTCTCTTATGAGTAGAGTAGATTCAAGTCAATTGTTTTAGCATATTACAATATGCAGTTTGGATCTATAGGGAATTTCTACATGGTATCAGAGCTAGATTTGTAGAAATTTCTACATGTTATCAGAGCTAGATTTGTAGAAATTTCTACATGGTATCAGAGCTAAAATCATTATAGAAGAGAAGAATATGAGTTTGTCTTTTGCAAGATAAATCGAATTTGTAGTATCATAGTTCAAAGTTAGTAGGATGTCGTTCTACGGATTGCGACTCGAATATGCCCTTGAGGGTATTTCAAACTATATTGCTTAGAAGGATAGGATGGAAGCATTGTTGGAAGACAATGAGCTTAAGGAATTCATAGACAATGATATTCCTAAGCCAGTTGATGCTCAGGATTTGGCAGAGAGGAGAAAGTGTGTGGCAAAGGTGAGAAGGATTATCCTAGAAGGAGTTCGAGATCATATTGTCTCGAACCTCCATGATAAGGAAACTCCATTTGTAATGCGGAAGGCCTTGATAGACTTGTTTCAAAACAATAGTGACCACAGGAAGTTGGCACTGAAGGACAAGCTCATAAAGATCAAGATGAAGAAGGGCAACACAATCTCGAAGTACTTGACCAAGTTCACCCAATGTCGGGATGAGCTTGGAAGTGTTGGTTTTAAAGTCGCTAAGGATGATATGATGAGCCTAGCACTTTTAGGTCATCCCAAGAGCTGCCAGAGTTACCAAACTGAGTTAATGGGAGGGAGAATCTACTAGAGTGAAAGCAATTGTGGTCTAACTTCGTACAAGAAGAGATTCAGTGGAACACTAGAGATGGGACCTCATCAAAAGAAGTGGAAGAGGACTTTGCATTAGTCAACAAAGAAAAAAAATCCAAGGGACACAACTTTTAAGGCAAGGAGGTCAGAAAGAAGGAGGACTTGTCAAACAACAAGTGTTTTCATTGTCATGAGCTTGGGCACTATGCCACGAAATGCCCACAAAGGAAAGCAAGAAAGAAGGAGCTTGCAATGGCAGCAACGGGTGAATATCTAGCTTCACAATTCAAACTTGATTTCGCTCTCATTGCATGCATGACAAGCATTGTAATGGGAAGCATGTGGTATCTTGACAGCGATGCCTCATTCCGTATGACGAGGAATAGAGATATCTTCAGTGGCTTGGAGGAGAAAGACCTCAAGCAGAACATAGAGTTTGGAGATGATGGGAGGTATAGCATGATTAACATTGGTATTGTTACTTTTCAGAGGAGCCTAGCTCCCCTCTCAGACTCACAGATGTGATGTGTGTTCCAGGACTAAAGAAGAATCTCGTTTCTGTTACGGTATTGAAAGTCTGTGGCTATGATGTGATATTTAGCAAAGGAAAGGTTTTCCCTAGACGCATCACCACGAGACAAGTGAAACAGATCGTGTGCAAGTCAATAACTTGTATGCATGCAAATCCTTGAGGAGTAAGGAAAAGGTTAGAGACTTGGTGGTTGAGAGGGAGCATGAATTACCTCTCAACATGCAGCCTCAGAGGCAACCTCAGTAAGTTGTGGAGCAGCCACAATTGGAGAAGTAGAGAGGAGACCGAGTGGAAACATCCACTCAAGTAGAGACCTCCAGTAGGGGAAAATTTCAAACCAAGTGGGTAGAAGGAGCACATGCAGCCATACCTCTAGGAGAGAGGTGGGGCGATGTGAAGCAATAGTCCCAAGAGTGCAAAAATTTGGGTAGGATCCATTGAGGTGTTTTTTTGTCTCATCGATCATTACCTTGCTACAGGGCCCATATTATTCAGTAGCAGGAGGATCAGTGTCAGTTAGATACTAAGAAGTGCATAACAGTGTCGACAATAGAGCAGGAGGCTCAGTAGTAGAGTCAACAACATCATGATTTTTCCCCAATAGACAGTTGCAAACACAATTGATTAAGTTTATTTTGTTTGGATGCTTTTTAGTTGCAGATGTTGTTGTAGCAACATCAACAATGACAAGAGTTGCATGCAGAACATTCCAAAGGTACTAGGTCGGGATAGAGTTGAATTCCTTTCTTGTTGAGAGGGAGTGTTGAAAATAGAAACAATAAATGTTAAAAATAACATCAAGAAAAAATCATAATTTAATTTGTCCTTGAATTAAATTAGGAATTAAATTATAATTCCACATCTCATGACAACTTGTAATAGTTAACTAAGTTAATTTGACTTAGTTGACTCAGTTAATTTGAGTTGGGAGTCTATTTAGAGTCATGTAGAGTGGTTCATAAATTTTAGGGGCCCGGGTTGAGTTCTTTTAATTGTAATTATTTAAATCAGTTTAAATGAGTTAAATTTAGTTAAACTAGTTCCAACTGATGGAGGAATTAGTGGGAGATCCAGTAGTGGGGTGTAACCTGCAGTAGTGGGGTGTAACCAACACTTCTCAACCAGTAAACTAAAGATTCACTCATAATTAACTCACGCATGTTGAACCAGAGAAAGACCCAGTTGAGATTGGAGTTCGGGGACAATGTATTATCAGTTGTAAAATTATCTAAATTAAATAGATGGTTCATGCAATCAGAATAGGCCTAAAATAAATGCCATTCCTTAATTATAAAACTCACTAATTTTAGCCATTCAAATTGCCTTTAAAAGGAGGAATGAAGGCACAATTTTGACCATAGCTTTGGTGAGCACAAGTTAGTGAGACCAAGCAATAGGAAGCACAAGTTTGTGCATGGAGCTTGCGAGAGAAAGGTATTCTAAGAGAAGCTTGTGCACATGTTGGTAGTGAGATAGATAGAGATAGTGCAGAGGTTGCTCGGGCTTGAGCAAAGCATTGTAATCTTCTCATATTTTCTAATTAATGCAATATACAGATAGCAAGGGTTTTTAGCTGTGGCTTTCCCCAAAAAATTATTGTGTTGTGTGATTGAATTATTTCTCTTTTATGCTTCACGATTTCATCAATCAATTATTGTTTATGTTGATGAATAGAGTAGATTCAAGTCAATTGTTTTAGCATATTACAAATCTGCAGTTTGAATCTACAAGGAATTTCTACATTGTAGTGATCAAACTCACCACACCTAACGCATTTGATCTTCGACAAATCCTTCTTCTTCTTTTCTCCTCCTAGTGAGCCTTTTCCCTGTTTGGGACCTTTCATTTCCTTCCCCTTTGATGAAAGGGCAATTTTCTCCTCTTCCTTCACACTCTTCGATCCTTTGCTATTGTTGTCGCTAATATTATTCTCAGCTAGAGTAAGCCTCATCTCCTCCTATGTGAAATTTGCCCACAACTGATCCCATCATAGTAGATTATCTCGTCCAGTGATACCTTAGATGAAGGTAGCCCACTCCGGAGTGAAACCATTGAGAGTTGTACGCACTAGCTCACTCTCTTAAGGTGCTTCTCCAACTGTGGAAAGCTTGTCTCAGTGATTCTGAATCCTAGTGAGATAAGGAGTGACTCCTTTTCTCTTTCAAGAACATCTTCTAGTTCTCAGAAGGATTCTAGAAATGTGTAGCAATTGCATCCCGTATTGCTTTAATTGTATTCTTGGCTGCTAAATGCGAGACTATATGACCCTGAATGCCATCAAGGATCAACCACTTTGCCTTGGCCATCTCCTTATTGTAATTCTCTTGCTGATGCGGGTCTGTAGGTACGACTACAAGTTTCTCTGCATACATCTCCATACCACGCTCATCTAGCAAGAAATACATTTTAGCTTTCCAGATATAATAATTTGAAGCTCCCTCTAGCCTATCCTGATCTTCAAGTCCTCTTGAGGCCATTTCTACAAAACTCACAATTGGGAAAATAAATAAGAAACTCCTCCTTTCCTGCTCGGTTGCTTGCTTTGCTACTCGCACTCCTTCCTAGAATGCACAGTTCTACCTACTGTTGCTACCTTTTTCTACTATAAATCACATATTTCCTCCAGAAAACTAAAGTTGGAAACCCTCTTCGGAAAATCCCTCTATGTGTGCTTTTCTCTTCCACTCAGTGTTGATCTGCTATTATTGGTCTAACTACAAAATCACTGAGCCTAATCTGCTCTCCGAAACTGCTTCCTGACAACACCACTGCCTACTGGAATTACTACTGGGCTATTTGAAAATTTTTTGCCACTTGCAATTGAGAATTGAACCCTCCCCAACAATTCACATTGCTCAGTTGGCCTTTTGTGTAGACCTAGAAATTTTGCTCAGAGACTCCCTCTAAAGTTGCAAAATTTCTCCTCTCGCTTTTGAGCTCCTGGTTTGTCTTCAACATCTCTCTGATACCATGTGAAATTTTCAATTACTATTACAAAAATGGAAAATATTGTTCTAATTGATTAAAATTAAGTGTAATTTATTTGCTACGACAAATAATGAATAAAATCACAACTGCAATTTTCACCAAAAATTAAAATACACTGCATAAAATAACTGGAACTGAGAAAATAGAGCACATACAAAAAATTTTGACACCATTATTTTTAGACAAATGCCCCGGAAAAACCCAATGTGGGAAAATCGGTGCAGTAGATGAGGGTTTTATTATTATCATGCAATAATGAAATTCTAAGTACAATATGTATGCCCAAAAATGGCATTCCTCAACAAATAATCTACCCAAAATTGTTAGAGATAATTATATCTCTCTCCATGAGCAATCCTAGCATAACCTGCTTTACAAAAGCTAGCCCTCTAGAACCCTTGCACATGCCCCTATGCAGTGCTTGCACATACCCTCACATGCAAAACCTGAATCTACCTTTGATCAAGTCATTATGCATGTTGTTGCCTCTGGAAGTGATCCTACAACCCTCTGGAAGATGATCTCGACCTCTGGAAGCTGAATTGACCCCCTACTTATCCAAATCGAATTGCTACATTGAAGTTGCATGTGTAGCCTCTAGTGGAATAACTCACCCTCTTTGTTGTTGTCTCTCTGGAACTAGAAACTCCTTCAGAATTCACTTATGTTGCTCCCTCTCTATCTCTACGTCCCTTCTGGCTCGAACTCTTCTTTCTTGCTCGAATGTTGTAGTTGGATAACTCGATCGCTAAGGAACTCGACCTCAGAAGTGTGTGCTCCATATACCCATTGAGTTGCTCTTATAATCTCTCACTGGAGAACTAATAACCATGATTAAATCCCCACCAATCGCTAAGATCATCTTTGACTCAATCCATGTGAGTTTCTATACATTTTTTCACCTTTCTCGATTATTTGTTGCTAATTAATCACGTTTCCTAAGTTAGACTTAGGAAATATTTAATTATGATTATTTAACTTAATTGAGCCATCTCTAGGTTTTCTCGAGAAACTTTTTATGGGTTTTGGAGATCTAGTGTTCCTTAGCCTCTCTGACCAAAGTTGAGACTAGAACACTTATCTGATGTTACAAAAACTAACATGTATTTCATGATGCACTTCCCTCCTGGGTGGTAGCCCTTTAGGCTCTTAAAACACTCCCATGTATGCTTGTAGCAACCCTTCTAATTGTTATCTTTTTTCTTTAGTAGACCCCTCTAGGGATGGTTTTTTTTATATATTAACTCATTAATTTGATTTTCTTTTAAAATAGTAAAACATATTTCTTACTATAAGTGATCAATTTCTTGGCTTGCCTGGTTCTTACAATTGAACTCTTGGACTTGCCTTTGTGTGCATTAATGATGATTGATTTTCCATCCTTGATGAGGTGGTACTAGTTAGATCTCCAAAGAAGATTTCATTCCTCATATACATGTAGGGACTTCCAACTACAATTACACACACACTAAGTGTAACTACGTTCAATTCTACTTCATTGATGAAATAAACACTAATAACAAATTTTATCTTACACTAATTTGTTACCTTAATTTCCGCATCCTTATTTAACCATCCCAATGGATATGTACTAGGTTGATCTTGAATCTCTAACCAAAATTTGTTGACCAAATCTATTGTTATGAGATTAGCCTATGAACTTGACTCGAGCAAGGCATCAATCCTAAACTTCTTGACTTGTATAATGTGGGAGAGCTTAGTCATCTCCTTGTTTTCTTGATGTTGAAAGTTGCTTAGATTTACCTCCTTTGCCACTAAGGTAAAAAAGATCTTCTAGTCCATGTTAGAGTCACTTGCCTCCTGATTTTTGGAATCTATGGTGATAAGATTTTTTTCTTCTTGTCCTTCTTTCGATTCTTCAAGTTCATCTTTGGATGCATTTTTTAACACTTCTCCTCTATGTGGCCACCAATGTTGTAGTGATTGCAATTATTTCTAGGATGCTTACATTGATGTGCAATGGTTGTTGTCTTATTTTCCTACCTCCTTTCCACTTCATCTTTCATTTCTTGGAAGCTTACTGACATTCTTTCTATTTCAAACCATTTGATGTCCCTTTCTTATAGCCTATGTTTTCCATGTATTGTGCCTATACACAAGCCTTATCAAATGTTCTTGGCTTGAACAATATTACTTGCTTTCATAGATGGTTGTGTAGATTCCTCAAATACTTGAGGAGTACATCTGGGCTCTTGGGAGAGATAAATATAAAGATGGCGATCTTCCTAAACTCAGTGGTGTACATACACTCTACCCCTGCCTTTGCCCGAAGTAGTACCATTGGATCCATTAGTCCTCTACATATCCAAGAGGGTAAAATTGGAACTTTATGAGGGTTTTAAATTTCCCCCACTTAGTTACTAGGGGGTCATTGTCCAACCTAAGTGTCTCCTTATGGATTTCTCACTAATTTAGGGCATGGACTTCTAATGTCAATCTAGCAAATGATATGTTTTATTCCTCATCTTTGTGGTGAATGCTAAAATACGCTTCTAATTGTTGCAACTAATAATTTAATTTTAAGGCATCGATCTCAACTTGATATGGCCTGATGTTGACCTTTTCTTTCACCTTGAAGGGGGATTATGAATGGATGACAACATTTAGATTCAACTTCTCTTTCTGAATTTCTTTCATGGACTCCTTTTATGAATCTTCATGATTCCCAATTTCCCCATTGATTTAACCTTTAAGTTGGAACCTCCATCTTCTCTAATTCCAAACTTATTGATATAGCTTCCATAAGGAAGTTCATATTGTGATTGATATCTGTGACTTATGCTTTCAACCTCAAGATATTCTTCTTTGTTGAATCAGGGTTATTGTGAATCAATTCATTGACCACGACTAGGTTTTTGTGACTATCTCCCTAAATTGATTCCTATATCCCCTATAACTTCCATGAGATTTCCCCAAAGAAACCAACTCTTATACCAATATGATTGTAAACTGTAGTGGATATTCCACTAGACAATTCATCACAACAAATCTGATAAAAATAGATTGAAAACCATACTGTGAGGGTTAATTTCCTTATATTGCATATTTAGTAATTATTAATTTCGCTTATGCATGTAATGGTTAAATGTGGAAAATAGAGAAAAATATCAGACAATCACACACCAACCATAATGAACATGAGATATGCTTTAGGAAACACTAACAAGAGAAAACCCAATTGGATGTAGAGATTGCTTTGCTCTCTTTTGTCTAGAATGGAAATAATGCAAAAGGAGAAGGCACTCTCTATGGAGTTATCTAAGACTTGTGTCTCAATGGGTTGCTAGAGGACACTAAAGCCCTCTATTATGCTCTCTCACTCCCCCTCTCAATTATTATACTCTACTATGGAACAACATACAATTGAAATGAATGGAACCCCTTTTCCTTCGAGTGGCTTGATTATAACATAGTCTGATAGCTAACTAGGGGCCAGGTTTGACTCCTTCAACTATCAATTAGAGTAAAATATTTGACCCTTCTAAAGTCTTCTTCAAACCCCTCATGTATCTAGCCAGTTTTGCATGAGTAACATGGGTTCATGGGGCATCTTCTTGAACTATGGTGGTCAAACACAATAGGTCAACTTATGGGAGGCATAATTTTTGCATATGAACTCTAATTAATGTAATTATTGCATCATTTGAAAGGTATCTGAGTGTAGAATAACATTATGGGTTTTAGTGCTTAAAAACGTTTTATACATCCCCCCCCCCGCCCCTCCAAACCCCTCCAAAAAGAACATTTAAGGCCTCAAAATGGGTTTGAAAGGTTTCAAATCGCAACTCTCGAAATCTGGTCCTGCTAATAAAAATTCTCCCACAATTTGATTCCTCCATTTTTTCCATTATGAAAGCATCAAGATAGATGACTAAGAATATAATGATCCAATTTGGAAGACCAATAGAGAGAAACATTAGGACAATAGTAGATATTAAAATGCTTGGTAGATGTGGTCACTGTGACAAAGATTACATGAGAGGGAGTAGTTGAACTACTTGTATTTTAGTCATGCGAGATGTGACTTGCAGATATGGCACTATGAGTGTCATCACGTAGCTAGATAAGGATCAAGGAGGAGTTGGGTTGAGAGGAGATTCTATCTATAATGGCCATCTAAGTGTACAAAGTTGTGTCACCCAATTGTGGTGAGAAAGTGAAGAAGCAGCAAACAGTCAAGGAACGTTGTAGAATAAAGAAACATAGGCCACAAAAGAGTGTGGAGCAATAATGAAGGACATAGAATATTGCAATATGATCAAGGAACCTATTTCATGTGGGTGTGCTCATTTTATAAGAAGGTGAGTTTGATGTAGGAGAATCACTATCACACTATGACTACCCCAAGGAAAGCTCTAAGTAGTGGGGTTGAACCAAAGATAAGCTGAGAAAAGGTTACACATGGAAAAGGTAAGAGAATATTTGGAGACAAGCATTTTGACAATAGACATTTATAACAAATGAGAAGTGAGTTAGGAAACTCGCATATCATGAGGGTGTGTGGTAGAAGTGGACACAAGAGGGAATAAAAAGATTAGCAAACAATGAAGTGTTACAACCAAGGGCACACACACAATAAAGAGACAAATTGTTACAAAGATAGACCATGGAGGAGTTATAACAGTGAGACATTGGAATAAATAAGGGATTGTGAAGATGAAGAAACTAAGCAATTATGTGAGAATGAAGATAAAAGGACGAAATCAAGCATAAAGGTATATTAGGACTAGAAGGAAAAAATATAAGGTGTGTGAATCTTTCTGAGTACCCTCCACAACCTTCAACCTAGTAACGATGGTAAACTACATGTAGAAATAATGTTCTATATAGATATAAAAAGGAAGGAACAATAAAATGGATTTGTGAGTTATAAAGATGGAGGCAAAGATAGAATGTTTAAGGCTATTTGGGCATTGTATTATAACTATCGGCATTAATGAAGATGAGTAGAATTGATTTTTCCGTTTATTATTGTGCGATAATATGTTTATGTGTGAGAAATAAAATGTTCGTGTAGATTATATTGTATAAAACCTTGTATGTTGTGAGAATGTCATAATAATGAGCCTTTAAATGTTGAGGCATTAAATCCATGCATGAGATTTTATACATTTATTTTCAAGTGATGTTTAAGCATATTGCCTCGAATATTAAATTATAATATGTTCACATACCGAAATCACTAAAATAGTTTGTCATAACAAATCTTATATAATACTAAAATCTTAGACTATGCAAATTAATTTTTCCTTAGATCCCAAAATAATAATTAATTACTATTCTTGTTTGGATTTTTATGAAATAAATGGAATATGAAAATTAAAGAATAGGCACAAAATCCACACCATCGACACAAATGAATACACGATTTATCTTAGGAAACCCAATATGTGAGAAAACATAACTAGAAGGTGAGGCCTATGCCATGGTCTCTTTGTCCCAGTTGTAAAATACACACATAAAAGAATGGGTACTCACTGTAATTACCTTTTGACATTGTGGCCAAAACGACTACTACATTATCCTCCTCCTCCTCTATTATGGTCATAAAATACCACTTTTACATGTTTTTATCAACTACGGAGCAAGATACCCCAACCTTATATTGGAGGAAAATACAACATATCAAAAGTTACAAGAAGAACTAAGGAATCCGGAAGGAGCATATGACTAAAGGTGTGAGATAAAAACATTGGGTTCTTCCACAACTAGGCCAATTAGCGTGTTTGGAGAAATGAAGTTAGACAGATAATTAATGAAGATGAAGAAGATTTGGACTCTTACATCCATATTAGCGAAGCAATGATGAATCATTACTCCAATTTATAGAATGAAAAAGCCTCCATAAATCCAAAAGCGAGAGAAAATATGTTAGAACACATCCCCCATCTCATAACTAACATAGATAACGATACTTTGAATCAAGCAATCTCGACAAATAAAGTTTGGGAAGCCCTGATTTCCTCTGACTTAGACAAAGCCCCAGAGCTTGATAGATTCTTTGCTCATTTTTTCAAAATATGTTGGCCAATTACAAAGAAGGATCTGATGTGAATGATTTCTTTTGTCCATTAATCCTCTAAACTAGGTGGAGGAATAAATTCATATTTCTTGGCTTTGGTTCCAAAGGAATTCAATCCTTCATCCTTTAACAAATTCGACACTATATCCCTATGCAATGTCTCCTACAATATTATTACAAAAATCATATCTAATAGAAACAAAGTTATCAGCTTAACGAGAACTTGACTGAGCTCTCCTTTTTTAGAGGTTGCATTTAGAGCTGAGTTTTAAGCTCATTTTGAAAAGTGGTGATGCAACATCACCCTTTTTTCATTTCAAGGTTAAGATTCCATCATTATTCAACCATAGCATTAAACAAACAAACAAACAAACAAACAAACAAACAAACAAAAAAAACAAAAAACAAAAAACAAAAAACCGCCCCGAAATGACAAAGTGGTGATGTTGCATCACTCTTTTCTTAGGGTAAAAAATTCAACAATTTTCAAACATGGTATTGAAGACTAAACATCATGAATACAAAAAACCTTAAAAATCAGCACTCAAAGTTTCTTTACCTTACAAAAAACCTTAAAAATCAGCACTCAAAGTTTCTTTACCTTTCTTTTCTTTCTTTTTCCAAATGTTTGTTTTTAAGCATTTTTCAAGTTTGTTTATTTTTTATTATATTATATTATATTTTTTGGGTTAATTTACAAATTAAAAGCACTCTCCATTATTGAAGAGATGTTGTAATGTAAACATAAACATCATGACTCGGTCAAATAAAGATAAATAAATTAATAATTTACCATTGGTGGTTTTTAGGCTTAAGGTTTTAACAACCTATGGTTTTTCCCATGGTATTTGCTACGATGAAGCCTATTTAAAGGCTTAAGGAAACCCATTATGGAATGTAGAGTACAAGCTTAGATCCATCTTAACTCCGGACTTAATCCCTTTAGGTGCTTGTAGATCCATCTTTAAGATGGATCTAGAGTGATTTATGGCCTTGTCTATTGGTACCCTTAAAAATACAAACCTTAAAATCAAATCTAAATTTAAAAATTATATTCTATGATTTTTTTATATTAATTGATTTTTTAAACAATTTATATTTAAAAAGTTAAATTGACCTTTCTTTTTTTAAAATAAGGGAAAAATCAATTTAAAAAAGAAAAAAGAAAAAACCATATTTTTATGGAGCATAACTAATAGATGAAATCGATTTTTTGGTTGGAATCTTAGAATACAATTTCGAGTAAGATTGTGATGTTGAAAATAGTAATAAGAAATGTTAAAAATAACATTAAGAAAAATCCTAATTTAATTTGTCCTTGAATTAAATTGGGAATTAAATTGTAATTCCACATCTCATGACAAGTTGTAATAGTTAACTAAGCTAATTTGACTTAGTTAGCTCAGTTAATTCGAGTTGAGGGTCTAACTAGAGTCATGTAGAGTGTCTCTTACAATTAGAAGCACTAGTTGAGTTTATTTTGAGTTGTGGTTATTTAATTCAATCTAACTGAGTTAAAGTCAGTTAAACTAGTTCCAAGTCATGGAGGAATTAGTGGGAGATCCAATAGTGGGGTGTAACCTGTCAAACAGTGGGGTGCTACATGAAGTGCAGTGTGGTGTTGCCTGAAGTGTAGTGTGGTATTGCCTGTAGTGATCAACCAATAAACTGAAGATTCTCTCATAATTAACTCATGCATGTCAAATCAGAGAAAGACCTAGTTGAGATTGGAATTTAGGGACAGTGTACTATAAGTTGTAAAATCATCTAAGTTAAACAGATGGTGCATGCAATTAGAAGAAGGCCTAAAATAAATCATTCCTTAATTAGAAAACTCACTAATTTTAGCCATTTGAATTGCTTTTAAAAGGAGGAATGAAGGCACAAGTTTAATCATTGTTTTGGTGAAAACAAGTTGGCGAGACCAAGCTATAGGAAGCACAAGTTTGTGTGTGGATCTTGTGAGAGAAAGGTGTGCCAAGAGAAGCTTGTGCACAGGTTGGTAGTGAGATATACAGAGATAATGTGGAGGTTGCTCAGGCTTGAACAAAACATTGTAATCTTCTCATATTTTTTTATTAATGCAATATATAAATAGCAAGGGTTGTTAGCTGTGGCTTTCCCCAGGAAATCATTGTGTTATGTGTGATTGAATTATTTCTCTTATATGCATCGTGATTTCATCAATCGCTTATTGTTTCCACTGATGAGTAGAGTAGATTCAAGTCACTTGTTTTAGCATATTACAATCTGTAGTTTGAATCTACAATGAATTTCTACATGTGATTTATTGTTGTCTGAAATGCACTTTTGAATGCATAAATGGATTCAACGCCCTAGAAAACCATTAAGGCGTTGGAACTTTATAGATTAAAAAACTTAAAATTATGATTCTTAAAAATTTCTATCAGATTTATTGACCCAAAAAAGTGTTTGAAAAAAAGGCCATTTTTGTATATTAATTAGACTATGCATTTTTTTTTTTT